>JAURVB010013169.1:0-104522 GCA_033002965.1 Piper betle | reverse complement strand
ATTGGCATGGGACAACAGGTCACAGACCACTAAATAGCGGATGAGACACGTCTCAAACCTCACTATGGTCCCCGTAGACTCGAGGGCAGACAGTGGTTCTTTGGGTCATTTGAACCCTGCTCGTTTAGAAGCGCGTGACTAGTACAATATCGAGAAACACATGCTTATTGTTAGCGGATTGAACTAGAGCCACTCAGGAGCCATTTCTGAGACTCTTCATTGATTGACATTTTTATAGACTAATCGCCTATAGAATAGTAAATCAGGGTGATCTTATAGACAAGTCCATAGACCTACTCATATTTTGACCACCCAATATGCTAGGCAGGGATTTCATCTCCCTTGTCACATTGCATGATACCTTGATCCCACATGTGAGGATGAGATATCACACAATTATTTTGACCAGAGTGACATATCTATGTAGTAGGCTATCCTTAGCCTAGCGGATTTCCCTAGTTTACCTTACGTTTGATCCCACATGTGAGGATGAGATATCACCTACTGATAGTTCTTGAGTAGTGTGAGCAGATTTTCACGAGATTCAGTCTCCTTTCCTATAACCCGAGTCGTCACACAGTAAGTCAGAGATTTTCACTACCGAGAAGAGCTCTCCTATCAGTTTATCCAAATGATTGAGATGAGTAGACATTGACCATAGCACATGCCACCAACTAGATGCGAATTTCACAGTTTCATGTAGAGTATGTTTTCATACTCCTTGAGACTATTGTACATGTACGTGTGTTCTCACCACTATTCTATCACAGAGAGTTCCCTTCACCTGCAGTTAGTAGTTGTATAGATGGCCATCAAAACCATAATATGCAGTAGAATCATAGCAGCTATCCTTGTTCTCTTCTAGAATAGAGTGAGATATTTGACTCAGGACCAAACCAACTAGGACCCGTTGAGTAGTCCAGTTACTTATATAGGGACACATGAGAGTTGGATCTACACTAGCGACAATGAGTCGTGCAGATCATTAGCCCATACATTCGTACCTAGTATTAGTGTCCACTACATAGTAGGAGACTCATAGCACAACTTAAGATGGTTGTATGACCTGGAGCAGAGTGTCCTAAAAGTACACATAGTTGACCTTTCAGATTGATGAGGATCAAAGAGACATGGGTAAATGTTAGTAGGTATGACATGCTCTGACATAGTTTTCTTAGATGTATCTCAGATTAGCACTTTGCAGTACTCTAGACTATCTGCTTGTCCAACTCTAGGGGGTGGACCTAGACTTTTACACCAAGTTAGTAGTATGGATCAGAACCAGAGAGAATGATGATAGTGATGTCAGAACCAGCACAAATAGTTTAGAACCACGAAGATTCGATATTGATAGCAACACTAGCAATACTCACCATATCAATGTAACTACAGTCAGTGAGGATGTACATGACTCTTGAAGTAGTAGAGGATACAGATCTTGAGTTAAAATTTTGAGGACGAAATTTTTATAAGGAAGGAAGGTTGTAAAATCAGTAATCTGAGTGAAAGTTTTATACTCTTAAACCGATCAATTCAACCAATGGTTCAAATCAAGTCAATTTTAGAATACGTGGACTAGCAGAGGCCGACTACGTGTATGAACCATGAGGGTCAAGTGTACCCAAATATATGATGATCGTACCAGTAGCATAAAAAGAAAATAAGTTATCAGAATATATAAGAGTATGCCAGTTTCCTTTTTTATTTTATTTATAGCAGACTATAAAATTAGATTTAGACTATTTATTGCATTAAGACGTGTTAGTTAGTATTTTGGGTGGGTTAGTAGGTTTAGAACATGTCATTCGACTTAGACACAATTATTTTATTATATGGTATTTTATTAAAATTTATTTTGTATTTTTGGAATTTATTTATTATTATTAACTCAACTCGGGAACAAGTCACGTTTTAATTACAAAATTACCATTCGTGTTATTTCTCTCCTGACCGATAGGTTTTTTCTCCGCCCCAACATGCATCCCGATCGTCTTCCACCCTCTCACTACCGGCGACGGCATTGCTCTGCCACTGGCGTCCATCTACTCTCGCCAACCCCTCCACCGCCCTGGTTTCTCCCACACTTTCCAACCCGATCACCTCCTCAGCAGTAGCCACTGCCTTACTTTGTTTTCTTCGAGCACCACCAGGATCACCACAGCTGTCACCTCCACCGCCGGCCATGTTTTACCAGCTGGACCCCTTCCACTATCCCAACACGACCTGCCCTTCACTCTCTCACGGTTTCTTAGTCCGCCCCGAGCCGCACACCATGCCACTTTTGCTACCTCTTCCGGCCGTCGCCTCTCTATTGCCAGCTGTGTCCCATCATCTCTGGCCATTTTCAGTCCTCTCCCATCATCGTCAACTTCATCTGAACCCTGTGCCATTGCTGGGCATGACGAAAGCTGCTGCCTTGGTTGGTTCACTGGGAGATCTTCCACTGCATGTTGCTCAGCTGCAGTAGGCCACCGTCGTCACCACTGGGCCTAGTCCGTACCCTCCTCGACCTACCCTGATCAAGGTCAAGCCTGGTCTACTGCTCCAGGCCTCCTTCTCCTCCTCACCGAACCACCACCATCACAGCCATCATCTTCTCTAGCGGGTCACCGGAGCAGACGCCACCACCACCTTGCTGGATCATTGGAGTCACACCAACCTCCTCCCCTCGTTGTGTTTGTCGGGACCACTCCATCCTTCTCCATTGTTGTTCGACTACAGGCAGCAAAACACTGCCGCCAGCCTTGTATGTTGTTACCAACGCCACCGCCGTCATCACCAGCTTTTGTCTGATTTTGCACTTGTCATGTGTCGATTCAAGCCCTTGTGGCTTTGCTGAATCCTAGTTGGCCGTTAGTCGCTGCCAACACTAGGTATACTTAATTTAAAATTAGCGGCATGATTTATAATTAATTAGCATGATGTATTCATTAATTATGATGCAATGACTATTGATGATGGAATGGTAGAATTGTATATAACTTGATTATCATGACCCTAATAACGATGTTATGGTTGATTATTAATAACATGTTATCATAAAATACAATGAAGATGAATTGGATTGAAGCATGTAAGTCGGTAATTAGTTGATAAATTGATTATATGATTAGAATGCAAATTTTCTTAATGCCGTGTAATTGTCATGAAATAGTATAAATGGAATACCTAGCTAGACTATTAATGGGTAAATATAATCTAATTAACTCTATATTATATATTTATAAGTGGTGTATGTAATATTAGTATCATGTGCTAATCATGATTGAATGCCATAGGTTGAGATTTTGGTGTAATTGATATTGCATGTTTCATATGACGTGATAATGGGTAGATGCACTTAGATTTAGTGTACATGCATCATACTGGGCATTAGCACGTAGATTTGATGCGTATGTGTGGAGTAAGAGCTTGTTGCCTAGGCAAGAGAACCAACTTGGAGCTTCTACCAAGTCCGTTTAGAACTCACCATTGATTTATTACTCTATTGTGTGTGATTTGATTTATTAGTTGCAGGACGGGTTAAGTGGTGTTTTATACGATCCCACTGAACTCAGGTTATATAGTCGAATAGTTTTCGAAATTAATAACCATCAAGGATGAGATACCTTGAGTATGATTGCAAAATTAAGATATAACACAAGTTGCTTTTAGGCCTATTATATAAATTCCTTCCCAGACATATATATAGTTTTATTGAGTTTTCATTGAGACAATAGATGGGGAAACCGACTCGCACGTACCATGAAAAAGTGCACGTGCTAGTCATAGCTGGCTTTGATTTAGTGAGAGGATTGTTCCATTTCGGAGGGATTCTTATGACCCCGCATTTTGAATTCCACACACCCAGAGAACTGGTAGAGGTTTAACAACGCACGTCGACATGTAGTTCAAAGGGTACTGAAGGTGACTGCCTGGGAGTACTCAACCTTTATGCTCAAGGCTAGGAGATATATAGAGAAGAGGAGAGCGGTTAGGATATTCTAGTAGTCCCCAGGGACAAGAAAAAATGAGAAAATACCAAGAGTAGCATTAGCAAACCAATCACATAAGGATGCTACCGTGTCTACAGCCCAGTGGCTCCTCAGTAGATGCCCTTCAGAGAGTTCACTATAATATATAAAAATATTTTTCTTCACATATGAGTTAGCTCTCATGGCCATTTTGATATAGATATATTTTGGATAAGTAACACTCGTTAATGATGTGTTTTCATTATATATAGGTGATGATTAGGAGTTAGATGTGCCCATCTAGACCGAGGAGTAGTGACGTCTCTTGCACACACACACATTGATGTTAGAATGTTTTGTTGTTTTACTGATGATATAATATTATGATGAAAATGTAGTGATAGTAATATTGTTGTAATGAAATGGAAATCATGATAACGTGATGTGAATTTTATTTAGTAAATATATTTAAATATTGAATATGCACAACATGAGCGTCAAGATCCAGTTTTGAAATTTAAATGTGAATGAGAATGATCAGATTGGTCAGGACCTAGTTCAGACATTTAAATGAAATGTAAATCAGCAGTCAAGTGAAGACTCGACACAGAAATGAATTATACATTTGAATGAAAGATGCTCACATACACTCCCCACATATAGGGAATTTACTAATAGATAAAACACCTTTAAGCAAGGCTCACAGAGAGCGATCTTTCTTTAGATACAAGATTTACACATGGGAATATAACCTAATAGGTAAAACCAATTCTTATACAAGCTTGTGCTTCCACAATCGATCTAAGAGAGCCTAGGAATTCAACATCATCTTTGATGTTTCAAAACACTATTCTCAAGGCCCAATTTATGGGTAGCCTCTCCAAAATAGGAGCCGTTGGCATTTGAATCCCTCTATTTTTTTTTCCAAAGGCTAGTTTTGTTAGCTTTTTATAACAATCAGCTGCAAAACTATTGACCAAATGTGAGACGAACATTCACCTAAAACTAGTCATGTCAGCCTTAGCTACTGAATATTCAATCAAACTTTGACCGAACCATCTTTTTGAACTTCACCAATCTACTCTATGCATCTTAACTCCATGATCTGTTTCCAAAATCTCGCCAAAGATCACTTCCATATCCAAATGTGTGGCTGAAGGTCTGCCCAACTTTTATAATTTTCAGCTCCAACGTTAGATCTTTTGTCATGGGCTGTCAAACCCTTGGTTGAAGGGTAACCAAAGTCATTCACTCCACAGCTTCTCTTCAAGCCTCAAGTCTTTGGTTGCCGAACGTGTGTCTAAAGGTTAGCTAAGGGTTGAAACACCTTTCCCCTTAGTCTGCACATTGATGCTTCAATTACCTAATTCCTGACTAAATGCTGGCCCAAGTGTCCTCCGCTTCAACATTTAAATCTATTGTTCAATCTTTAATCTTTGGATGGTTGTGTGGCCCTTTTCTTCACTTGGAGTCTTTATGAGTTTGATTCCTTTGATAGTGTATGGAGAGCTTGCAATGTTGTTACATCAAAGCTGAGTTCAACACATCTATCTAGACCTTGTTTGATGAAAACAACTCCAATGTGTTGTGAGCTCTCCAAGTAATTGGTGTTAATCCTAATGAAGCATTACTTGAGCTTGCCATGTAGATTGTAGTCCATGCATCTTTATTTCTTTACACCTATGCAAGTGTTAGTTCAATAAACAATACAAGATGTCATGTCATGGAATGCTATGTTTATAATGCTCAAGGCATGTAACCTATGGCTAATAATAGATTTGCAATCCTAGAATGAGTTAGTCATTCACAATATTTGATCATTACATTTTCAAGATCCTGAAATGATAATGCTCTAAGCACTCATAACTCCCCCGCATATGAGCACACTCTCCCTATACATATGACCATTACACATATTAACTCTCCCCTTAGGTCATCTCAATGAGCAAATCATTATAAGAAAAAGAGTTACATACACATCTCTATATCTCACCAACTCCACTATGATCATGCATCCTTTATAACTTATTCCAATCAATCTAAGATGATAATCATCAAAACATAATCCTGAAATTATCCACAACTTATGTCTGTAATAACATGTCCAAGTTCAAATAAAATCCTAAATATCACAACATTCCAAATAAAAACAATCATGATCCAAATTGATTTAACTAGCTCTAATCCATCCAAGACATAACAAAGAGCAAACTTCATGCATACTATATGAATTTATATTTCATCATCAAAAATTGAAAGACAACAATTTCATCAAGTCCTCCATGCTTGATGAACAAAAAATTTCCTTTGGTCATACAACACATTCTCCCCTTCATCATGGCATAAACACTCCACCTTTGTCACATAAGAAACCCAACTTAAGGTAACTTAGGCTCCTACAAAATAATGATAGTCCATGTGAAGACTTAAGAATATGATGACACCTATTGAAATGTCATCCATGATCACAAATTGTGACCTTCAAAGGAGAACATCTTGGAGATTCAAGATGTAATATCAGGCCTCTTTGCCAATATTACTTAGTTTATTTTCCTTCTCTTGGGTAGGATATAACTATAGCTAACTCTTTATGTTTATTATATAAAAATTTATCTTTGTATAAATTAGTCTAGACTAATGAAAGATACTCTAAGTTATAAATGTATGTGTTAATTATATTGAGTTTGACTAAATACAATCTTTGTTTAATGCTTAATTATTAATAGAAACGGTCAAGTGAAATCCCTAAGGATTAGTTGTCGAACAAGCTTTTACCTTTGTTGGACAAGAAGAAAATGGTCACATGTGAACCAATTCCATATCCCCAATGGTTAGTTTGATAAGTTTTTGAGTTGAATTTGTAGACTTAAGCACTCATTCACATGATCATGGATTTATGTGGAAGTCTAAAATTATTAGTTGTCCAATGTTTAAATTTTCCCATCGGGTAAGAGTCAGTCATTCGGATGTAGAGAGATTTGTCCACTTAGGCAACCGTGTAGAAGGCTTAAGGGTAGTTTAGACCATAGAGATTATGTAGAGGATAGTCCTAATGTGAGTAGAAGGCCTAGACTATAAAATGAGGCAAGGAAGACAACTTACAAATCCTGCAGCTCCACTTCCGCCTATAGTCTGCCTGCTACTTATTACGGTGGGTCCATTGACATTTGGGCTCATTCTTGTCTCAAATGGGGCAAATAGAGGAGCTGTTGTTAGAGTAGTCCTCTGTTGCGGCTGTGGAAGAGGGGCAGCGGCAGAAGGCCAGAGGATACTACAGGCTCTCCTCATGCCTCATTGTCCACTGTTGGTATCTTCTTTGGTCTAGCCACTGAGAGGGGCTATCTATTTGAGCTCTCTCCTGATGTCTTCTCGGCTTTGCTACTTATGTATCTGAGCCTCAGCCAATCTGACAATCACTACATATCTCTCTTGTCGACTACTGCTACTGCGGTGACCATTATGGTGACGGCTCTCACTACGATGACTAACTGAGACTGGCCATCCTTGTGGCATGGTAGTCTTCGGTCGACTAAATGCTGTGTCATTGTGACCATGGCTATGACTGTCATGTCTGGGCAATGGAGGGGTTGGGGCCCTAATTTGTGTCTTGTGAGTCTATCTCACATCCTGCTATGATTCACTACTCTAACCTGAACACACTATCACACCACTAATTGTTAAGAAAATTTGTAAACAAAAACAATAAAATAGAAATATACCTATCGGCAAAACTCGAAGAAGCTTTTGCACACATGTAACTTGTAATAACATCTACCATCTTAATCAACCAAGGATTAGCTCTAATACAAAGACTACAACATCCCAATTTGGTTCACCCATGACCCGGACCGGAAATGCTACCAACGACCAAACCGTTTGCTAATCTACTTAATTCAGTCAAGCCAACTTGGATCTATCCTTAGTCATCTCAAGATGGTGATGCAAACATTTAATGTATGGTTGGGATGTTTAGGTTCTAACATTGTTCCAAATGTATGATGTGATATGCAATTCATATTCAGAACAAAACCAACTTATTAAAAATTTGAAAAATAACGATTTTTAAAAATAAAACAGACATAGTCTCCCCTAAAAGTGAAATAGGGACTACCAACAACAAACAATATAATATATATATATATAGCAATAAAATATAAAACGTTCCTAAAGCATGCAAGTTTTCTGACAACATATACATTATAATCATTTTTATTCTTCAGAGCCAAGTCTAGACTCTATTGCTCAGCTTGTTCAGTTCTATTCACAATAAAAATCACACGCATGCAAACATTTCATGATTTCTGACAACATTCCTGCAATCATACATCTTATAATTCATCTAAAATAAAATGCATAGTAGATTCTGTCAACACATTGTGATTCCATCTCGGCAAGTACATGTGTGCAAGTTGCATTGCTACTCCTCCGTAGTCCTGACACCGCTCATTCATTTAGATTCTCACTTATATATATAATACAAAAGTTAGTAACGATTGTTACTCATCCAAAAATAACTAATTGTCAAACTGGCATAAGAGAGATGACTCTCCCATTAAACAAAATCATTCATATACTTCTTTATTAGAATCACTCATAAGGGCACTAATCAAAAGCCATAAGCCTCGGCCTGACAATATTTGTAACAACCCACCCGTTCCGAGCCACGAGCCAAGTGTTTCTATATGAAACTAAGTGCCTCATAAATTAATTTTTTATTAATTTTAAAGATTTTAAATAAACCCTTGACATATAATTTAATATAACAAATGTTTGGAATAATCTAAGCCCCATGAACTGAACCGAAATCCCAGTGTCATGCAAACAATCTAGATGTATAATAACAAATAAGAAAAATCAAGAGTCCAATAACAGCGTCCTCTAGCTGTCTCGACTCTACCCATCCTTCCATGCTCAGATCTATGGAGGCAATTCCGCATTAGTGATAAAAACACGAAGTCATATAATTACAAGAACCAAGTCATTATATTCTACAACATTTGAATTTGAATCTTTTAATGATTATGAGCCTTTGCCCAACTTGTATTATACTGGGAGGGTGGCCGCCCATCCAGCTACAATCCCATGTATGCGCACACACGCTACGTGGCCCTCAGCTACGTGGTATCACAAGTGCATAATGAGTCATCTTGTGCCATTGCGCCCCATCACCCCTTTCGGCATGGGGGCAGGTATTTAATCTTTCAAGAAATTTTAGCTTGTTGCCCCGTGTGAGACTGAGTCAATTCTTTAACCCGATTGCGCTAAGTGCATGGTGGTCGAATGTGGGCTCAGGCTAACCAAGACTCCCAAATATGAATATATAATTTTAAGGGTGGGTGCTGCCCCATGTTGGACTAAGCCAATTCTTTAGCCTCGGTTGTGCTTGGCACATGGTGGTTGAATGTGGGCTCAGGTAGACCAAGACTCCCAAATAAGAATATATAACATTTCAAGTAATTATAAGGACCTGGAATTATGTTGAGGCCTACAACACACAACAATGTCCCATTCTGACTCATCAAATGCCTCGACATTTTCAAACTATCCCACACTTGGGAAAATCAATTATTCTAAAGCCCTCTACATCCTCCATATAACTCCTGACCCATAGCACTGAGGCCAAGTACTCTTAGGCAAGCACCTTCACTACCTTTTGAATCCACAAGTTTAGACATGTGCTGCATTGCAGTATCCGTAATTCTACACTTCTCCAGGTTTGAGGAACTCAAAATATGAGGTTGTCAAGATCCCTCAAGAATGAAATGATCCTCTCACCAATCTAGAGCTTGCTTTAACTGGCACGTGTAACTACTCACAGTGTGCATGAGTTGACTTTTCCTTGTCTCACATCTCACTAGAAAACTGAGAGAAGTATATAATCATCTGGGTAAAGATTATAATATAGTAAGCCTGAAGGCAACATGATTTGGATCTAAATTTTCTAAAATAAACTAGAGGGATCTCATCCTCGAAGGCTATTAATCTAAAAATTCATATCACTAAATAGCCCATGTGGAATGAGATACAATAAATCCACCACTTGACACGTTTGCTTACCTATTAAATCAAATCATGATATAGTGAGAAGGTCAAACTAGTGGTGAGTCTTAAATGAACCTGGTAGAAACTTCAATCGTATCCACAGACCTAAGCGGCAAGCTCATACTCCGTCCCAACACATCAAATCTAAATGTTAATGCCCACTATTTGAATGATCCAATCACACATCCTAAAGAATACACTCATATCAAGCATTCACAACCATTCAACTCATGATTTCCTAATTTACATTAGAGTTAATTAACAAATCATACATAATTTACCTAATCACTTCATTAGCATTTATTTCTTATCATTCAAATCACACAAATTTATTTGTATGTACAATAAAAATATTTTATTATGTCAATCAATCAAATCCTATTATATTGTGCTAATAATTATCAATTTAAAATAATTATGTTGGAGTTAATTATACCTCGCATCATTGGCAATCGGCAACGAGTAAAGTTTGTCGTGCGGTTTGGGACTCAAATTCAGCACCCAGTAACATCCAAAGTTCGACCAATTTCGGCTGGAAGAATTAGACGCCTTAGCGATTTCTTGATGTGCGATATATTGACTTGTTTCTTGTAATTGTACGACTTAATGGTCTTCTTACTAACGTGATTTTGTCACCAAAGGTGAGCAGCTTCAGACTAATGGTTGAGAGTGTAGTTGGTGGTTGCCTTGCCAACCCAGGTTGGAAGAATTGATGAATAAAATTGGACTTCTTATTTATATTATTTGAGTTATGATTGTGACTATGGGAAACAGTTTTGAGGCTGTGGGACTTTTCTTTTGCATAGTTGGTTTACCTTATGTCAATGTCTACATGTTACATCTAATATTGAATGATTTATTTTTATGGTTAATAATTTTTTAAAGACATTTGAATCTCATGTTTAATTATTTTTGTTACGTTACAGCTCAAGAATAATTATTTACCATGTTATGATGCAAGTGCATGCGTTTTTGCTTTTATATCCTCCATATTTTTGGGTAACCCCTTGCCAGCTAAGGTGGGTTGTTACAAGTGTCCGGTGATTTCCAGTGAATTCCAGTAAATCCAGTTTTCCAGCATCTTTTGATGGTTTCCGTAGAATTTTGGAGACTTTTCCGACTAGGTGGTCGGGTTTGTGGTCGGCCCGAGCTTAGTGAGCTCAACACGACCACAATGTGGGCGAGGGAGACAACAGCGGTAATTGTTGCCAGCAGCAGCCTTAGGTCGGTCAGAGTCACTGGTTGCAAATTTGCACCTAGGTCGGTCAGCCTTAGGTAGTTCAGAGCTCAACAACACACCTAGGTGCAAATTTATCTTGATGTTAGGCCAGGTGCCTAGGCGTCCATATACTCATGTACAACAATAATCTATAGCTAGTATCGTACTTTTCTTGGCATGTGTTTTAATCTATTTGGCATGACTTGAGGGATCAAAAGGCCAATAGCTAGTCCAGTTTTCTTAATGAAGTCAACCTAGGTTGATAAAGGAACAAAGCCAGTTTTTACATATTTTTCATAATTCCCAAGGTGTTGAACTCTAGAGGTCATAAAAGCAAAGGACTTAGTAGTTTTCATAGTTATCTACAAAGACTAACTAATTAGTTGAAGGATAATTTTAAAACCCGGGCTGTTCACCCGTTGGTTTTGTGTTGGTTTGTTTGTGAACCAAGCTGAGGAGCATATGATTGGTGTTGCTAATCATTAATATGTTATAAGGATATATGTTGTGCTTATTCACCCAGACACAAGTCACCCCGGTGTCAATCACACTCCGTTGGGCACAAGGTGGTCTTGACCTTTTCTTTTTCCTTATGCATGTTTGGTATGGTAGATTGACCCTAGGGCTGAGTTCCGGCGTGTCTAGTTGCATCTCACGTGTTGTGCTTGCTTGTCTCGGCATTTCCGATGGAGAACCCTAATTTTGTAGCATTAAGGCTTGCAGCCAGCACAGATGCCTAGATGCTGCTACAATGTCGCACGTCGGTGACGCGTTGCATAATTGGGGAAGTTTCACTGTTTTGGGAGACAGTTCTCACAGAAATGAGCCAGGTGCCAGCAGTACTTTTGCATTAGGATGGCAGCCTGCACCCATCTAGTGCAGGTGGGTGACAAAGCTGGTTAGTTGGGTCAGCGGTTGTCAATGGCTGCCGCCCTTGCATTCCCTGTTTTTTCTTTTTATCTCTGTTTTTTCGTTTTCTATAGGAAGAAAGGTTGGATGGTGATGGTAGCTTGTCTAAATTAAAAAATAACAGCTATATGATCTACAATAATGGCTAGATTTAAATATTCGTGATGTTTCCATATCATTCTTATTGTTACTAAGACATCTCTAAAAATAAATAATTTTAAAAAAATAAGCACAACACCCTCAATTCTCCTTTTCAAATAAAAAAAGGCTAAACTTACCAAGCTTCCATCCCACCTTAGTACCTTCAAACCCATAATTTAGAAATAGAATTTTAGTCAGGTCCCTTTTTTTGCGCCCAAAATGTGCCCTATTTTGATTGGTTTATGTGGAATTTACTACTAACCATCTCAACAAATAAGAAAAGTTAACTCTATTTTTAAGGAATCAAATATAAGAAGAATTGGTTAACCTTACAATGCAAACCCGATTAATAGAATACGAAAGACATACTCATATTCTATAACTATGTTAACTGTTGGGGTCCCTCATCATACGATGGATGTGTGAAGACATGCAACTGCATTGGGAATCATAAAGACATGGAGTTATTCTAAGAAGTACGAGGAATTCGAAAAGAATTGTTGAAGATGATGAGTATTTAGTGTTTGGCTATTCATATCTATGAGGCTGGTTTCCTTTTCCTATATATATGTAGTTGTATTGTGAGTGAAATAGAACAGAAGAGAGTACAACTGAAGATTGTGTTATTTGGTTTCACTGTGAGGTTTTACAGTGAGGCTCTCCCTCTCTCTCTTAGAGGAGAGAGAGCCTCTCCTCATGGTGTACTATATTTGTTCGTTAAGTGTTCCCAATTGGATGTGTATCCCAGTTAGAGGTTCCTAATTGGAGTGTGTTCCAGTTAGAGGTTCCTAATTGGAGTGTGTTCCAATTAGAGATTATGGGTGTTCCTAATTAGAGTGTGTTCCAGTTAGAGGTTACGGTTGCAGATTTAGACACGGTCACCATTGGTGGCGCATGTGAGAGAAGAAAGAGAAATTATTCATTGTGGGGAGAAGACATGACTGTGTGTTCTTCGACAAGACCAACTGTAGTTTATTTCTTATCCTTCTCTACCTTTTGTCTATGGTTTGTAATATGAGGGTACTTATACCCATTTCATGTTTTTGGTTGTGGTTTTATTTCAATTTGGAAAGTTTCCACTTTAAATTTGTGTGGCATCTATATATTTTATCTTGTATTGGTTTGCCTTGTCAAAACACACACAACATGGTGTTTAGTGGATTTTGGGTGTTAAAATCCTAACAAGTGGTATTAGAGCCAAGTTCGAACCGGGTTTGCCTACACCGATTGTTGTTGTTTCCTTCATGGGTTCCACTTGATGATTTGAAGAGGAGTTTGCCAGGTGGGTGCCGTCTGATTTAAAGGGAGTGTGTCAGACGACGATGGTTTCGGGCCATGCCCGATGTGTGAAGGGGAGTTGTTGGGTTTGTCCCACATCGGTCGTAGAGGTTGTTGGTGACTTGTATATAGGCTAATGGGAAAGCCTTATTCCTTAAGCTAGCTTTTGGATTAAGAGAGGCCCATGACATCTATTGCGAGTTTCCTTTGGTTGTTTAAAGTCCTTTTGGGGGCGCGAAGGGTCCAACAGTGGTTTGGAGCTTGGGTGGGGGCCCAAAGGGCCCAACAAGTGGTATCAGAGCTGTGGTTCATGGCCTGTGGAGGTTTGTGTTGTTTTTTCAAGATGACGTTTCGACGGTGCTAGCAAAGGAGTTTCTTCTATACGAGTATGGGAGATGTGCTAGGAGTTCCAATCAGGGGAGATAGAGGACATTTCACATGAGTCGGGAGGGGAGATGTGTTAAAATATTTCTCTCCTCATGTGATGGCTAGTCGTCAAGTGGTCGACAATGGTGCTTCAAGCTCAACTGGTGTTCGACGAGTGGTGCAGAGTTGAAGATTTTTCAAGGAGTTTCCATATGGGGCAGGAAGGGGAGATTGGATATAACACCCCAATCCGGTTTACTCTCAACCCCGACCAAAATTGTTACAAAGGATCGAACTACTCGTAAACCGATTAAGTTGGCTGACCCAAAACCTAAACGGCTACGACATAACCCTCTCGACGTCTCAAGATGGAGCACGCCGCTAATGCGCAAACAATATATGAATGAGATGCAAAACCCTAACAGGATACTACGTGAATGTCATGATAATCACCGCACACCAAAATAATTAAAATAGCAATAAAATTCATAAAATCTAGAATAAAACGGACAGAGCCTCCCCTAAAAATGCAATAAGGGGATGACCTGTTAAAATACGGCACAATATGTATATATATAAAACAACAATTTATATCGTAACAGACTTCAAATCATCCAAACATACTGTAATTGGGTCTAGCCCACCTACAATCTCATACTCAGCTCATTTGATTCCTTTTCATTTCAACATAACACATCATTAGAGCCTTTCTCAAAACATTCCCACGCATTTCTAAAACAAGGCATACAAGCCTCACAAACTCATGCATAAATACCAATATATAAATCTACTACAAAAGCCAATCACATCACATCTTACGCAAAAGTCGGCGCGGCACCAGGTATGTGTGTGCAATGCAAGCGCTACTCCTTCGTCGAGGCCGGCATACACCAATCATCATCCTCACCTACATATAGTAGAAAAACGTCAGCAACGGGTGTCACTGGTCTGGAAATAACTAATATCAAACTGGAACATGAGAGCAAACTCTCATGGAAAGCAAACCATCATATATCTTCCTCAAGAACTCTCATAAGGGCAACTACAAAGGAGCCGTCGAGCAGCTGACTCAACAGCATCCTGATCTATCTGGTACTATGCTGCTCTCGGCACTTCTTTTTCAGTACTTCATGTAAATTTTATCCTAAGCCCTCTCCGAACCTCCATATTACTCCTGACCTTGAGCACGTAGACCGAGCACTCTCAGGCAGTCGCCTTTAGTACCCTTTGAACCACAAGTCCGGACATGCGCTGTACTAAACAGTACCCGTAAACCTCCACGTCCTCCGGGTGTGAGGAACTCAAACGCGGAGTTGTCAGGATCCCTCGGGAATGGAACAGTCCGCTGGCACTAATCCAGAGCCCGCTTTGACTGGCACGGCATCCGCTCATGGTACGTGCAGTCGACTCATCTTCTCTTGTCTCACTGAAAACTCGATAAAACTATTTATAGGGTTGGGTCGGGATTTATTATAATAGGCCCGAAGGCAACTTGAGGTGGATCTTATTTTCGAAAACAAACTCGAGGGATCTCATCCTCGAGGGTTATTAATTCCGAAAAACATCGACCAGGTGACCCGTGTTAGGTGGGGTCCAATAAATCATCCACCTGACACGTCCTACAATCAATAAATCAAATCACCGATAGAATAGAGCGATAAAACCTGAGAAGCGTGTCCTAACGGACCTATCAGAAGCTCCAAGCGCAGTCTCGTGCCTAGACGGCAAGCTCCTGCAACGAACCTACATGAACATAACTAATTACTAACGCCCATACATATATGATGCACACCTATATAACTAATATATCCACATGCATACAATCATCTAATCAACCATGATAATCATCTCGACAATCACACTAAATCTCTAATTGTCAAGCAAGTTAATAATTTTATCATTTCATATGTTACTTATTACCTAGCACTTTTAATTCCAATTTCAAAGCATACCTATTCTAATTAGGTGACAATGGTTTAATCAATTTAATCTGTTTAACTTAATGCTAGCATGCAAAACCTAATTCATACAAATTCATAAATTAACTAGTTAACAAGCATTTAATTAACTATTCAATGGTTTACTAACAATTTCATTACTAAGCATTCACATCATACAACACAATTTACGCTAATCATCACATGTTTATCATAATCACGATTAATTAAACTAAAAGCATGAAGTTAATAAAATTAATTCTAATATGCTACTATGACCACAACATGTATCTAATAGTTCTAAAAAGAGAAGGAAGAACCACCTCGCGATCGGCGCTGAAATCGGTGCCGACGGACGAAGGCGGTGAAGGCGAGTCGGCGGTTTTCCGGCGACTATGCCGGCGGTTTTCCGGCAGCTCCGGTGGTTTTCCGGTGACTGCTCCGGCGAGGCAATCAGAGGTAGGGGTTAGCACCGTCTCGGTGAGCTGAACCCAATGGTGGTGACGACGAGGGCAGCCGCGGCGGCGATGGCCACCAACGGCGGCGTCGAGTGCGGCCGGGGCGGTCGGCCGCTCCGATCAGACCCACGGCCGGCCTCGACGGCGGCGCTAAACAGGGGGAAAGGTAGGGGAGGTCGAGGGGAGAAGCTCCGACGTCATGGCGGCGGCGGTCCGGCGCAGACGGCGGCGGAATCGTGTCGGGAACGGCGGGAAATCGAGGGCGATTTCCGGCGTTGCGACGGCCGGACGGTGGCCGGGCGTGGTCGAGGCGGCAAGGCGACGGCACGGCCGGGCTGGGCGGCGTCGACCGGCGGCGAGGTGGCGTCGACAGCGGTGGAAAAATCTTAGGGGCGGCGGCGGTGAAAACACGGGTGGGGGTTGGGAAGGAAGATGAGGAGTATGAGGGCGATGGCAAAGTTGTAAATAAGACTTGACTCGACACCGGCTCGAGTCAAGAATGATAACGGACTCGGAATAAATCCTAGAAAAATCTAGAAAAATTGGGAAAAATCCCATAAAATCAAACAAAATATCACAACATCCAAATGACATGTCGTATAACTAATAACCCACCCTAATACCATCTAACGCGTCCTAATGCGTTATTCGGCCTAAACTAATTCTACGGTCACAACATAAAAATAAAATAAAATCATCAACTGTATACTCTCATATCTACTGATAACTCAGTCTGCTGATGCGTATCTGACGCTATCATCGATACTTGGGTCTACATAAACCCTCATAGCACGTGCGCACGGTCGGCCTCGGCCCCGCACACATGTTCTGAAAGCTGAACCGACTCAAACTACGGTCAAACCAACCGGCTAACGACTATAAAACCCTGACTTGAGTCGCGGGTTTTACATTGGAAGGGTTGTATCTCTTTCCCATGTGAACAATGTTGAAACCAACTCTAGTGTGTTCCATATGATTTGGGAGGGGAGAATTGTTGGGGCCCCTTATCATATGATGGATGTGAGAAGACATGCAATTATATGGGGAATCATAAAGACATGAAGCTATTCTAAGAGGTATGAGGAATTCGAGAAGAATCGTTGAAGACGATGAGTATTTAGTGTTTGGCTCTTCATATCTACGAGGCTGGTTTATATATATATATATATATATATATATATATATGTAGTTGTATTGTGAGTGAAATAGAACAGAAGAGAGTACAACTGAAGATTGTGTTATTTGGTTTCACTATGAGGTTTTATAGTGAGGCTCTCACTCTCTCTCTAGAGGAGGGAGAGCCTCTCCTCATGGTAGCCTCTCCTCATGGTGTACTGTATTTGTTCATTGAGTGTTCCCAATTAGAAGTGTATCTCAGTTGGAGATTATTCCTAATTGGAGTGTGTTTCAGTTAGAGGTTGGTGTTCCTAATTGGAGTGTGTTTCAGTTAGAGGTTGGTGTTCCTAATTGGAGTGTGTTCCAGTTAGAGATTGTGGGTGTTCCTAATTGGAGTGTGTTCCAATTAGAGGTTGCGGTTGCAGATCTAGACAGGGTCACCATTGGTGGTGCATATGAGAGAAGAAAGAGAAATTGCTCGTTGTGAGGAGAAGACATATCCACTTTATCAAGGAATACATAGACGTCTTCGCTTGGAGTTAAGAGGACTCGACCCGTCAAGCTTAAGCTTAGTAGTTGTGTAGGTGGAAAAATAGAGTTAACAAAAAAGAGCATAGTTAAAAAAAGTGCTCATGGGACTGTGTCTTCTTCGACAAGACCAACTGTAATTTATTTCTTATCCTTCTCTACCTTTTTTCTATGGTTTGTAATGTAGGGTACTTATACCCATTTCATGTTTTTTGTTGTGGTTTTATTTCAATTTGAAAAGTTTCCACTTTAAATTTGTGTGTTATCTATCTTTTATCTTATATTGGTTTGGCTTGTCAAAACACACACAACATGGTGTTTGTGGATTTTGGGTATTAAAATCCTAACATTAACCAAGTAGACCTCACATTATGAAACCTAGATGGTGGAACACAAAAAATATACAACCGAGTATTTCATTAAGCCAAATACCTAGTTGATCTCACCTTGTGAGACTCAGGTTGACAGAATACAAAAACACACTTACAAAGTACTTTATTAATCTAAGCACCATATTAATTTCATGTTGTTAAACTCAAATGGGAGAGAACAAAAACAAACATATATTCAAGTTTTTTAACTAAAATATAAAAAACACTAAAGTCAGCACATGATTGACCTCATAATGTGAACCTCGGTTAGAAAAATATAAAAAATACAATTGCAATGTAATTTCTTAATCTAAACATGAAAAACAAACTATTAATCGAGCATTTTGTTAGCCGTTTTACTCGATTAACCTCAGGTTGCGAAACTCGATCAATGGAATACGAAAAATGTGCTTACATTCAATTAATTTGTTAACCCGAGCAGTGGACTATAAACATATTTTTCGTGTGATGCCAACTCGCTGTGTCAAGGTGAGGTCAATTTAGATCCTTTATTGTCCGTGACTTCTTGCAAACGAAGATTGTTTTTTTGGTTGAGATACTAGAATACGGATATAGTCCTCGTTGTCCAATCAAAATAGGACCTATTTTTGGCACTAAAAGAAACAGAAGTGTGGCCAAAAATTTTGGGCACCTAATTTCTCACTTCTATTTTCTCAAAATCCTATTAGCATGTACGTAGAAATTTCCACGGAGTTACGTCAAACTTCTTACGTCAACATTGGCGCTGGCCGACGCACGTATTTTTGGGATAAAGATAAGCACGCACTGACGCCAACAAACATGACATCACACGCGGTCCACATTATTCCCTAGAGCTAGCGGCCCTTCTTTTTCCCGTCTACAAAGTTGGTGGAGAAGGTAAAGCCGAAAGAGAGTGGTGATTCGGTGATCTGCTACTTGTGAGGTGAACTCGAAAGATGAAGGCTGTGGAGAAGAGGAAGAGGTCCGAAAGCGAGGTAAATGAAGGGGAGAGTAGGATCACTCGGGCACGGAGAGAAGACGAGATGGCAGCCGAAGAAGTGGAGGTGGAGGAGTTCTTCACCATCCTTCGACGGATGCACATGGCGGCTTCGTACCTTGGACTCGACAAGGGAAAAGTGGAAGGCTCCACTGCGGGCGCAAGGTGGAAAGGTGCGTTCCCAACGGAAGACTTTTTCGCGGCAGATGATGCCATAGCTTCCATCGGCGATCACAGCAGTGATGATTCTCAGAGAAAGGGGCAAGAGGATTGTCGCCCCAAGGAGGGCCGGAAGGAGGGCGAGAAGGAAGGTAGCACTGCAGTACACACAAAGGCTGGGAGCGTTAGGCGTGGGCTGGACTTGAACATGGATCCGGAGGCGGAGCCGGCCTCTCCGCTTAATTTACAAGGATCTATTTAAGCGGGTAAATGGCGCATTATGTGACCAAGTCCAACTTCTCCTCGCCCTGGCCGGCTTGTAATTCCTATGTTATTATTTTTATATATTGTAAGAAAAAAGAACTTTATAATATTTTTTTACATTTCTACTAATTAAGTCTGATGTTATTTGGTTCCTCTCTCTTCTCATAACATTAGGTTATGACTTGAGAAGTGCAGGGAATCACATTCACGCACTAAAAATATGACTTTCTATGTCAATCTTGCTTGACTAGTGTCTATTTCATATATTTATTTTTTAATAGAAACGTTTGTTATTTTTCCCAAGCAGTGCGTGCCTGTCCTTCAAACTTTGTGTCTTATCTTTATTGATTGCCCTTTCACTCGTGCTCTTTGGTTTAAAATGTTCGGAATCTTCGATTATGTTATTAAATGGCAATCTTTTTTTATCTGATAACAATTTCTGACTCAAAATTCTAGTTTTTTGGGATAACGTGTTGAATCTGAGGAACAAGATTAAATATAGAGAGCAGGTTGTTTCTCTTGTGAACTATAAATTTGATCTCTACTATCATAGACTGGCGGTTCCTGGTCCTCGTGTTATTAACTGCCAATTTATTTTGGCTGACCACATTTCAGCTTGTCCCTCCTGCTGCAATTGTGTTTTCATTGTTGATGTTAGTTTTGATCCTTCTGGCCGGAATTTTTCTAAACTCCAAGAATGGATACGTCTGCTTTCTACTGCAGGATCAAGCTAAAGATCCATCTTCCAAGAGGGAGAAATCGAGGGACTAATTCATGTTACTGAGGATGTGATGAAGAAGAAACTAATGGATATCACGTTTTTCATGAACCGCTTATCCCCTGTGAAAGCAATAAATGAGAGCGAAGATTTAAATGATCGCATATGTATAAGACGACATGATTTATAAGATATTGATATATATCTTATTTACTTCATGAATAAGATAGTATGATTTGATTCATGAAAATCAGATATATATATATATATATATATATATATATATATATATAGTTTCATAGGTTTTTTTAATTCATCGATTTCTTAAAATCATCCTGCTATATATATATATATATATATATATATATATATAAATAAGTATTTTTTACTAATCATACATTATTAATTAAAATTTAATTTTATAATTTCTTCGAATAATTTTTGTTTTTCATAATTTCAAATTAATTTCATCAAGCAAGATAGTTTTAAAATATATTTATAAAAATTGTGTTTTAAGTTAAATATTCGCAGATATTTACATTTGAAATTACTTTATATTTTATCATATATTATTAATTAAATTAAAATATATTTCATACTAAAATAATAAAAATTAAATATACAACTGTAACTAATCACATTATATTTGATTTAATTTAAGTGTAATTTTGGTGATCAAAAGTTGAGGGTCACTTGAAATTTTAAATCTATTTAGTGCAAGACAATTGACATTATGCATTTAGCGTCTATTTAATTGTCCTAAAATAACTTGAACAAAATACACAATTTAAAAGTCACAAATTTTTTTGTATTTGGATGTCTTAAAATTTTTTAATTTCAGTCGAAATAAATATATGTCAAAATTTTAAAAACGATATTTTCTAATGAAAAATGAAAGAAAATAGGGGAAATTTGTTAGCGCACGTACATATGCTCATGCGAAGGAATATTTTATTTTCATCCTATTTTCCTACTATCCTGGAAGTTTTCAAAAATTTTATGGCATTTCATCTAATTGTATTTCCAATTCATATGATTTTTTTCATTTACACTATTTTTGTAAAACACGGGTTGTCTGCTCGAAGGTTTTACTATCGGGTCATATGTTATCCAAATCAGGTTAGTAGGATCTGTCCTACTTATCGTGGTTCATGTATGACATAGTGTATGTTTGCCCGACCGTAACCTCCTTTGGCGTTCGATACACTTGTTTAGATGATAGATGACCGACTTTTTCAATTTTCGTCCAGTCAAATTATGCATAGTTAGATGTTAGGACATGCAGTGCAATTCCTGAGGTTGGCCTGATCGCTTTAAAGTAAAAAGTTTAAGTTTTTGAGTTTTGGGTTAACCTAACTCATACTTTTTGACTAACCCAACTCAAACCTCTTTAGCTAACCCAACTCATACCTCCTTATCTAATCTAACTCATACCTCTTTAGGTACAACACTCGTATGTATGACATCATCAAGCCAACCACCCCTTTTCTTTTTTATTAAGCCCTGCCTTTCCCTTACCTTCTCACTATTTCTTCTTCTTTCCTCACCTCCAATGACTTTCTTCTCCTTTGGCTTTCTTCTTCCTCCTTGGAGCTCTAGGCACCCTCCACCTTTCTAGCCTCCTAGGGTTGTAAACATTGAGGTTGGATGCCTAAAAAAACTCCTCTTGGTCTTCTCTCACTAGTTTCGTATTTGTGCTACCTCTATTGCTTGTTGTTTAATGTGTAACGCTTACAGTGAAGAGCATTTTGAGTACTTATTTATTTGGTCATCTAAATAAATAGATATGTTTTTTATAATGCACGTAAGTCACTGATCTATACTGTTTCGATATAAAAATTACTTTTTGGCACTCTGATGTTATATTTGCACGATTCTTATTTTTTTGTACTCATAACATGTATATCTTCAACTTTTGTATTGGGTGTTTTCCAGTCATGCTCTAGACTTTCATGTATGACGATATAAAGTGAGGAAAGATGGTAAAACTTTCACCGCAATAGTGAGATAAGCGCCCCTTTATCTAATTTTTACTCTCTAACCTTGTAGGATCTATTGATAAATAGCATCTCATTTTGTTCATGGCAATGGTAGGAGTTCGTGGTAAAATTTTAAGCCTAATCTAATGACTAAATAATCTTGAACATTATCCCTAAATACGCCTTATGTTTGCTATGTTGTTTGTGACTGTAAGTATGATATGTGATTTTGTTATATCTTAGGCCACCAATTTAAGCTAATAAAATATGGTAAAATTATATTATGCTCCACTAAGTGTGTACTTGAAAGATAAAAAATTTAGGAATGACAAATCATCTAGGTATGTTTTAGAGGTGTTTACCCGGACATTGTAAGGATACAAAGTGAAATCCCTAGTTTTTTCACTCGAGTTATACCTTAAAATGAATTAATGGTGTTGGATTTGAGTGAAAATTGATCCACATCTTACCCTATGTCTCAGTAGTACTGTGACCAATTTTTGTGCCATTTGGGTAGGTTCCCAATTTTATTTGTGAATTTTCAAATTGTTACGGTCTAGACGGTCTAGATAGGTCTAGAAACATCCCATCTAGTGACCCAACTTGTTAAATCCACTTAGGCTCATTTACAAAGTAAATTAGGCCGAACTTTCATTGGGCTCAAGCTCCATGTGAACCTCCAGGCTGTCTCAAGGGCAGCGGGGGTGAGGTGACAACTAGCAATGGGCAAAGGGACCACTAGGGCTAGAGTGGTCGAGGTTAGGGTCAGTAGAGGCAATCTAGCCTAGCTTTGTTGGACACTGGGCAGGCACCAACACAATATGTGGCATAGTCTGAGGGAAGATACAGGGTGGTTGGCCAAATTAGCAGGGAAGGATATATGCTATAGGTGCAAAGGAGGTAGTTCAGGATGCAGCTATCATCTTAGGTACTCTTCTTATCCATTCTGTACCTCCAATTGTATTGTTTGACTCTAGTAGTATGCATACATTCATATCCAAGACATTTGTCCATTGGATCTGCTGTGTGTAGAGGACTTAGGTTATGACTTGGTTGTGTTGACTCGTGCTAGAGCCATACATACCACCGATGAGTGTGTGTAGGGTGTCATTGTGGTTATCGAACAGAGCTTCATTTTCACTGATTTCATAGTTTTGCGGATGTGGGAGTTTGACACAATATTCGGCATAGATTGGATGATACGCCAGCCGGCATTGATTGACTGCCTGAAGAAGAAGGTTCGGCTTAGACTGAAGAGGAATGTGAGGATTGCATTCCAAGGCAGAGGTAGATATAGAGGAGGATGTCTGTTATCCTATCAACGGTGCAAAGATTGATAGACAAGGGTTGTGAGGTCTTCCCTCTCACACCCTATTTCAGTTCACCCGTGAACCAACCCAGAAATGTTACTGGCAACCAAACTATTTGCTAATCTTGATTTGATTAGGCCAACCTAGATCTACCCTCGACACCTTAAGATGGTGATGCAACATGAAAAGTATGGATGAGATGCTTGGGTTCTAACATTATAATATATGCATGCCATGATGTGCAAATGAGTAAACAAACAGACCAAACAAACGAAAAGTTCAAAAGAAATATCTATTTTTTAAAAATTGAAACGGACAAAGTCTCCCCTAAAAGTGCAATAGGGGCCACCCTATCAACAACAATCAGTATATATTTCTAACAATAAAAGTCAAAAACACGGTACAAACACAACATGTTCTTCATATTCTAGTTATCCTCTTTCCATATCTAACCCTGTTCATTTTCCACTTTTCATTTTCATTCACATGTATAATATATATAGCAGTTTACATGATAGCATTCAAATTCCATTATTCACACAGTTCAACACATCACCAACTATAGACGGCAAGTACATGTGTGCCCAATTTCAGTGTTGCACCTCCGCAGTCCTGACAGTGCTCATTCCTAGTAGGTTTCACCTACATATATAGCAAAAAGACATTAGTAACGAGTGTTACTGGTATAGAAATAACTAATAATAAATTGACACTGGGCAATAACTAAGAGTCATCCACCTAGCACGACAGCGATCCCTTTCCATCTCATTCTCTTTCCTTGGTTACTCTAACTTAAGCCTTGCGTGGGACAATCATTATCTTTCCTCTCAGCCCTCTATAACTTCTGTATTACTCCCGACTTTAAATATAGAGTCCGAGTACACTCAGGCATGCACCTTCAATACTCTTTGAAACTGGAAGTCTAGACATGCACTGTATAGCAGTACTCGTAAACCTCCACACTTCTCCGGATTTGAAGAACTCACAGGTGGAGTTATCAAGATCCCTCAGGATTGAAACAAACACTCATCAATTCCAGAGCCTACCTTGACAAACACACACCTTATCTCAAGACGTGGTTGTCAATTTTCCCTCGTCTCACATCTCACTAAAAATGCGAAAACTACATGTATATATGCATTGGTAGGGAATTCAGTATAATAGGCCTGAAGGCAACATTAGCTGGATATGAGTTTTAAAAAAGAAATCTCGAGGGTTATTAATCCGGAAATACAATTGGCTAAATGACCTATGTGGAGTGGGATACGATAAATCCACCACTTGACACGTCCTCTTACCTGTTAAAAAAAATGATAGAATGAGTCCATAAATTCAGAGCGAGTCGTAAACAGACATGGTAGAACCTCTAATCGTGGTTTTGAGCCTATGTGGCAAGCTCATACTCCGTACCTACACATTAAATCTAAAAGCTAACGCCCAGTAACTGAATGTATAACGACCCGCCCAAACCAGACCGGGTGTTACTTAGAAATATAGTTAATGTAAATGTAACCTTCCAGAACATGAATTTAAATACAGCAAATAGTCCTGCAACATATAATATAAATCATAACAATAAATCATGTTCTCTAAAATTTAAAATAATTGTCTCATAGTCTCGGACCATTTCCCATAGCCACATTTATAACACAAGAGAATAATAAGGAAGTCCAACTTTATTATCGATTCACCATACCTACGTTGGTAAAAGAACCACCAACCCTACTTCTATTCTTTAGACCAAAGCTGCTCACTTGCGGAGGAAATTCCGCATTAGTGATAAAACTACTAAGCCACATAATTAAATGAAACAAGTCAATATAATCCATACTATCAATTCACTTATTATTATTATTATTATTATTATTATTATTACATAAGTAAAGAATAATTATCCCTCAGGTCATTCTGGGATTAGTAATTTGTCTCCCAGCTCGTTCTGAGATTAGGTGGTCCCCCAATTCATTTTAAGGTTAGTCATGGTCCCCCAATTCATTTTGAGGTTAAAAAAGTCTCCCAGCTCATTATGAGATTAGGTGGTCTCCCAATTCATTTTGAGGTTAGTCATGGTCTCCCAGTTCAATCTGAGATAAAAAATTGTCTCCCAGCTCATTCTGAGATTAGAAAACGTCACCCAGCTCATTCTGAGATTAGGTGGTCTCCCAATTCATTTTGAGATTACTCATGGTCCCCCAATTCATTTTGAGGTTAAAAATCGTCTCCCAGCTCATTTTGAGATTAGGTTGTCCGCCAATTCATTTTGAGGTTAGTCATGGTCTCCCAGTTCAATCTAAGATTACAAATTATCTCCGAGCTCATTCTGAGATTAGAAAATGTCTCCCAGCTCATTCTGAGATTAGGTGATCTCCCAATTCATTTTGAGATTAGTCATGGTCCCCTAATTCATTTTGCGGTTAAAAATCGTCTCCCAGCTCATTCTGAGATTAGGTGATCCCCCATTTCATTTTGAGGTTAGTCATGGTCTCCCAGTTCAATCTGCAATTAAAAATTGTCTCCCAGCTAATTCTGAATTTAGAAAACGTCTCCTAGCTCATTCTAAGATTAGGTAGTCTCCCAATTCATTTTGAGATTAGTCATGGTCCCCTAATTCATTTTGAGGTTAAAAATCGTGTCCCAGCTTATTCTGATATTAGTGTCGACAAAGGCTACTAATTTGGGAAAATACAACATTTTATATAGTTATACCAGTTTGGGAAAATATAACATTTCAAATAATGATACAGACAATACAACATTCCAATTAATTATACAGACAATATAACATTTCAAATAATTATACGAACACACATATTAATTTTAAAGGCGTGGCCCCATGTGGGATTGAGTAAATTCCTTGACCCCGATTGCGTTACAGCGCATGGTGGTTGAATCTGGGCTAAGGCCGACCAGGCTGCCAACAAGGGAAAGTACAAGATTTCAAATGACTACACGGACCTGGATATTTCGAACTCGCCGCTGCAACCAACGATCCTAATCTGATCGAGAATATAAAATTATACATAAGTATAATTTTATTCACGTAGGAATGCATACAACTAAATATCTAATATATATATCATTTTCAAAACAATTAAATATTAAATTATCAACAAATCTAGTGAGACAATTAATTATCCCTGTGACATAATCATTTAAGTCCTACTTCACATTTTAAATTAATTATCTAAATCATAATTAATACTTAACAATGGATAAAATAATTATTACTAATTAACAATTATTTAATTTTCCTTTGTGATGATAATTACTTAACCCCGATCTTGAAGATTTAGTTTACGATTATAATTTTTTAATTGATACTATAATTTATAGCAATTTAATTAATTAAGTTGATCGATTAAATTATTTAAAATAATTTGTATTATTCAAAAATACTATTAATACAATTAATTTAAATTATTCGACTCAATAAAGTTTCGAACTTTATTTATTTTCATTATGCTATCTAGGTTCGACGCGAGTGATTGCTACCCGACTATAGTTTAATAACTCATTTTCTACATTGCTGACTCGTTATTAAAATAATCACTCTATTTACCTAATATTAAATTTAATATGGTAAAGGTAAAATATTTATTTTATTAATTACTTATACCCTCCAATTTAACTTAATCGCTTGAATTACACCAATTAATTATCGATCATTTGTCATTACCGTGTTTTTATTACTCATGGCGATTTCATACAATAATTAGTTATTTTAGTAACTTTACCCATAACCCATTAAAATAATTATTTTTTAAAGATTTATTACAAGTTCGAATTATTTTTAACTCGAGTCGGTATTGAGTCAGGTGTTATTTAAGATTTGGTATTATTATTTAACCCGAGCTATGTCGAGTCAAGCATTATTTACAAGTTTGCCACCGAAGGTAATTTTTTCCCTTCTTCTTCTCCGGCATGCTCTGTTCCTGACTCCCGGCGCCCTCCAGCCGCCACTGCGGCCGCCAACCACCTCCGGTGCCCGTCAATCGTCTCCGACCAGCACTGCCTTGTCGTTGCGGTGTCACCCCAGCTAACTCCGACCGTCTTCTAGCCGTGTCGACGCCCACATCACCTGCCTAGTGGCGCGCTTGCATCGGCGATTCCACCACCGGTGAGCGTCGCCGCCTCAATTGGGTGGTCACCTCGTCACCCTCAACCACTTATCTACCTTCCCCGACCATATTAGAACCCGTCGCCACCTAGGACAGCCGGATTTCTTCCCCCACCGCCGTCGCCCCTGTTTTTGCCGCTGTCTTCTATTTTTGGCCATTTATAACCCCATGGCGACATCCACACATATGAGATCGACCCTACACTGATCGACGAAGAGAGTAGGATCATCTTCCGACGTTGGAACAACCCTCGCCACCGACTCCCAACGACCTTGCCTGTGCTTCCCCATCTCGCCAAAACAGGGGACTCGTTGGCTGAATTAAATTTTAATTTTTGTGTAGTTTCTTTCTTGTTGATTTTAAACTTTAATCCTCACAATTATAAAGCTTATTATCAAATTAAAATATGCATGCAAGAAAATTAAGAAGAGGGAGATAGGAAGAATACCTCAGTAAGGAAGAAGATACGCTGGCAAGGAAGCGGAGAAGAGAATGCGAATGAAGGCTAGGGTGGAGGATGTCCTTTATAAAATGAAATGACGGCTAGGGTTTGTGGAAACACACCAACACCCGTATTTTATTCCTTTAAACGGGTAACCGGGTAAAGAATAAAATATTTAACCGGGTAGACTTAACCGGGTAAAATATATATATATAACACGTTTGGTCCTTCCTGAACCGCATCCGCATCCTCTTTTTTTTCACGGTCTTTACAGAATGATGCATCAAACTAATCAAGAAGACCACACTCACAACACAATCATCATCCCTCAACAATCAACAACCCTCATCACTATAAGAATATCCTTAGCTCATCCCATTCACACCGATTTTATTATGTTTTTCAAAGTTACATTACAGTCAATTAGCATGCTCAAATTTAATTTACTTAATTAGATCACTAACATTCATTCATTATCAATCAAATAATGCAAGTCATCACTTCATTCACAATCAGGCATTCATCACAACAATTAATCAATCCTAACATGTCATGCTAACAATCATCAATTTTCATTAATTAAATCGAAGGTAATTATACATCGCGTAGTCAACAATGATGATCGACGGCAATCGACGGCTAGTTAGGGTTCAGTCACGTGTCTCAGAGCTCGAATTGGCGCTCGACGGAGTTCAAAGTTTGATCGGGTTTGACTAGATGAGTTTGCTGGAAGATCCTGTGAATTCCGGTGAATACAGTCTTTCGGTGGTTTTTGACAGTTTTCCAATGACTTTCCGACGGTTTTTTGGTGACTGTTGCTGGTGGTGGTATGGGGTACCGTTGGCACTGGCTCAGGGAGCCAGACGTGTCTACGGGGATGACATGGTCAGATGCGGTAGTGGATCACCAAAAAAGGGCAAAAACTATGAGGTGGGGTGCGGAGATCAAGCTGATATGGGTGGCGTTGGGCTCTACTTCGATCGGGGAAGGTCATGGGAGGGACAGCAATGTCAAGGCAGTGGCTGCTGCAATGGCGATGGTCACTGGCGATGGGAGCATGGTGCGGTTGTTGCTGCTTCGTCACGTCGTGGAAGTTAGGCGATAACCAGACAACAGAGGAAATGGTTGCCTATGTTCTGGTGGTGACTGTTAAGTGTTTAAAATATATAATATTTCCCAATGTTTTTAATATGATTTTGTACTTCTCGGGTATAAACATTATTAATTTAGTGATATTTTTCATTATATTCTAGTTAATTAATATTTTATTATATATGCTTAACTTTGATGTTTTAATGCAGAAAAAGATGAATAAATTAAGCTTTGGATTTGATTGGTCATGACACTTGGCTCCACCCAATGGCTACAATTCATGGTGTTCAATGGAGTCGAACAGTTGGAAACTTGAAGGGACATTATAATTAATTAGAGTACATCAATTTGTGAACACTCTCTTTGAATTCTTGTATCTCCACTTCTATATAAAGGGGTGGTCATTTGTTGTTCATCATATCTCATCTCTTAGCTTCAAATTGTAGTAGAAGTAGTAGTTTTAGTTTTTGTAATTTCTTTCTCTTTCGTAATAAAAGTTAGTTTCTTCTTTATATTGTTTTTCTTTATATTGTTTTTTATTTTTATTATGGAGTAGTTTTATATTTCGTTCTAGAGAAGAATGGAACTTAACATGATTTAATTAAATTCATTTCAAGCTCTTACTCTTTTATTCAATCGGATCGTTTGAATTATCATGTTCTAAATGCTAAGAATAGATTGATCACCTATTTCTTAGATCATGAGGTTTAATTAGATTTCGGGAGAAATTAATTAGATTAGTCATTGATAATTCATCATACGACGAGTCTTTTGACTTGTTTGTCGTTGTGGTCGGAAGATACACAACACCGTATGCGATTGTAAGGCAAATCTTAATGCATTATTTTGTTGATTAATCAATTATCACCGGGAGGTAGAAATTGAGGCAAAATAATAGAAGCATGAAGGAGCGGGAGCCACCATGTCATATAATTATCCTAGATCGACAATCTGAGGGAATAAAAGATAAGAGTAAAATTTGATGAAGATTAAAATCATGTTAAGGGAAATTCGACTCTAGAACGAGTTTTATAATTTTGACTTCGCTTTTAATTTAAAGTTAGTATTTAGATTCTGTTAAGTTAATTATTTTTGTTTTGTTCTTAATTTTATTTTCTTTAATTAATTTAAGGAAATTTATCTCCCTGTGGGACGATACTCGATTTATCATTATATTACTTGTTACGACCATGTACACTTGCATGCTATTAAAATTATTCGAACAGTGACCAGCAGAGTCGATCGGTGGTGGGGGGAGCCGGAGGCGGCATCGATAATGCAAATCAGGTCAGCACAGTGGCGATTGGGGTTTGGGGAGGAAGAAAAGGTTGTGGTGGTGGTCGGTGGTAATTTCGTAGATAAAAGTTGACTTTACTCTGATTCAATTTAAAAATAAAAACTAACTCATAATAAATCTTTAAAAAATCTAGAAAATTAGGGGAAATCCTATAAAATATTATAGACAGCATAACACCACAATGACATCTTCTATAACTAATAGCCCACTCAAACTACTCTATAACATGTCATAATGCGTTATTCGACCTCAAAATAACTCTATGAACAAGTGCAGAAAAAATATATATACTACATACTTTCATGTACTCTGATAACTTATTTCTCACCATCTTTCTGACTTTATCATTATATACTTAGGTATCATCGCTCATAACTCCCGACTGGCCTCGGCTCAGTACGCTATTTATGAAACTCACTCAACTTGAATCGACAGTTGAATCGACTGGTTCGCTATTGTCAAATTCTGACTCGAGTCACCGGTTTACATTCCCTGCCACTATTGTGGCTACACCAAATCAGTCAGCACCAGAGTTGACACAGATTTGAGTGGTAAGTAAGTTTGTAGATGTCTTCCCAAATGAGGTGCCTAGATTATAATATGCCAGAGAGGTGGAGTTCACTATTGATTTGGTTCTTGGTACCGCACCTATCCATAGAGCACCATATTAGATGGCACCTACTCAGTCTGATAAGAGCAATTGGAGCAAGGCTTCATCAGACTGAGTGTCTCACCTTGGGACACTCACTCCAGTCCACTTTGTCAAGAAAAAGAATGGTAGCATGAGGTTGTGCATTGACTACAAAATGCTCAACAAGGTTACGTCAAGAACTGTTGTCCCTCCCAAAAATAGATTATTTGTTTGAATAGCTTGTAGGAGCTACTTTGTATTCGAAGATTGATCTTCGACCAGGCTACCATCAATTGAGGATACAAGAGGAGGATATATTGAAGACAACTTTTAAGACTTGGTATGGGCACTGTGTGTTCTTAGTCATGCCTTTCAGGCTAACTAGCGCACCAGCAGCGTTCATGGATGTCATGAACTGGGTATTCCAGCTATACTTGGACTAGTTTGTGATTGCATTTGTAAACGATATCCAAATTTACTCGAGGTCCAAAGAGAAGCACAAGACACATTTGAAGTTTGCTTTGCAGACAATTAGTCTGACTATGACAAATCCTATTAGATAGGCACATACAGTTGATCAGTTGTTAGAGCAGTGGTTCCTTTAGGGGACTTATTCTGGGTTGTTTAGAAAGGTAGATGATTTGTACTGAATGAGAGGACTATTATATGTGGCATATGTTGTTGAGTTTTCTGGATTGCATAAGGACATTCCTCACAAAGCGCATCATTCGAGATTCACAATGCACCTAGGCTTCGTGAAAATGTATCATGACTTGTGTTGTTCTTATTGGTGGCCAGGGATGAAGAAGGACATCCTCGACACTGTATCGTGATGTATTGTCTATTAGCAGGGTAAGATCAAGCACCAGAGATCGGGCAGTTTGTTGCTACCATTACCACTGCTAAAGTGAAAGTGGGATTGCATCACGTGCAACTTTGTTACACATCTACCCCCTTCCAGGTGACAGATGGATACAGTATGGGTTGTCGTTAATAGGTTGACGAAATAAACATACTTTATACCAATTTGTATGACCTATCCCATGCCTACATTAGTCAGATTATACAAGGATCAAATTATCAAACTCCATGGAGTTCCTAGGGATGTATAAGATAGGGACCTGAGATTCACCTCTTCCTTATGGAGATCATTCTAGCAATAACTTGGTACAAAGATTAAGTTCAATACAACCTATCATCCACAAACTGACAGCCAGTCCAAGAGGACAAATTAGGTTCTATGGAGAACTTGCTCCAGTCGTGTGTGATAGACTTTGGTGGATCATGGGAGGTGCTCCAGTCGTGTGTGATAGACTTTGGTGGATCATGGGAGGAGCACCTTCCCGTGGTGGAGTTTGCATATAAAAAACAACTACCAGGCCAACATAGGGATGGCACTCTTCGAGGTATAGTATGGCAGGCCGTATAGATCAATGTCATGTTGGCTTGAGGTCGGTGAGCTGGTAATAGTAGGCCCAAAGTTCCTTTATAACTCTCAAAGGGCTGTTAAGTTGATCAAGCTGAGGCTTTTGGCAACTCAAGATAGACAAAGAGCTTATATAGATAATAGATAATTTTGCCCCTGAGGATTGCGTTTTCCTGAAAGTCTCACTAACTAAAGAGGTGAGCATTTTGGGAGGTGGGGCAAACTGAGTCGAAGGTATATTAGCCCATACAAGGTGTTAAGACGAGTTGGCGAGGTTGCATACAAGGTTGTATACAAGCTTGCACTCCCACCCTGTCTAACAGCAATGCATCCAGTGTTCCACGTATATATGCTTAAGAACTACCTGCCCAACAGATCACACCAACTTCAGTATGAGGAGCTCAATGTCCGATCCCCGACCTATCCTACAAGGAGGAGGCTAGGTAGATTCTCAATCAGTCTATAAGGACTCTCCGTAGGAAAGGAGTGCCTTTGGTGAAGGTACTTTGGTCGTGACAGGGTGTTAAGGAGGCCACTTGGGAGCGTGAGGACGATATGGGCAGCGTTTCCCCAAACTCTTCCCTATGAAGGACGATAACTCAAGGTACTAGCACCCTTCTGTGTTTTTTGTTTAGTGCTATTGTATGTTGTGTGTTATGTGATGTAGTGTGTTTTTGCCTGTGTAACTCATTAGGACTCCAAGAAGGAATTTTTCTAAGTGGGGGAAGTTGTAAAACATAGGTTGTCTGCCCGGTTAGACTGTCAGGTTAGTTGCTATCAGAATTGGGTTACTAAGGTTAGGCCCTTCTTGCTGTGGTTTGTATATGGTATGGTGTATGTTTGTTTGGCCTTAGGCTCCTTTGGTGTTTGATACACTTGTTTGGATGCTACACGCCTGAATTTTTCATGTTTGGTCCAATCAAGTCGCATGTAGTTAGATGCCAGGACCGTGTCCCTTGCTTGTCTTTTGCATGTATGCCGTGTGTTTAATAACCCTTTCAAACAGTCCTAACCTCCCTTTTGGGACCTGCAGTGCAATCCACGACGCTGGCCAGATCGCTTTAAGGTAAAAATCGTATGTTTTTTTGTTTTGGGCTAATCCAACCCATACCTCTTGAGCTAACCCAAATCATATCTCTTTAGCTACCTATTTCTATAATCCAACTCATACCTCTTTGGGTATGACACCCATTCCTATGATATCAATAAGCCAACCACCTCTTTTTTTATATAAAACTCATCCCTTCCTTCACCCTTTCACTATTTCTCCTTCCCTCCTCACCTCCAACGACCATTTTCTCCTCTCCCTAGCCTTCTTCTTCCTCCTTGGAGCTCCAAACACACTTCTTCTCCTTTCTAGCTTCCTAGGGTGGCTAGCTTTCGGATTGGATACCTCAAAAGACCTCCCTTTAGTCTTCCCCTATTAGTTTCAGGTTTGTATTGCACTTGTTGCTGGTTTTTTTATGTGTATCGCTTATAGTTTTGTGTGATTTCATTTTTATGATATTTTTGTCATGTAGATCTGCCTTTTAGGAGCATTTTGAGTACTCGTTTATTTGGTTATGTAAATAAATAGACATGCATTTTATAATGCATGTAGGCCAATGATTTGCATTGTTTCAGTATAAAAATCATATCTTGGCACTCTGATCTTATATTTGCATGATTCTTATTTTTTACACTCATAACATATAGATCTACAACTTTTGTGTTAGGTGTTTTCCTTGTCATGCCCTAGAATTTGCATGTATGAGGGTAAAAATTTAGGAAAGGTGTTACAGTGTCATAAGCTTCCCTTTCTCTAATTTTTACTCTTTGACCTTGTAGGATCTGTTGATGTACAATATGTTATTTTGTCCATGGTGATGATAGGAGTATGCAATAAAATTTTAAGCTTAATCTAGCTACTAAATAATGATGAACATCACCCCCAAAGTACACCTTATGTTCGTTGTGCTATTTGTGACTATGAGCATGATTAGTGATTGTGTTACATGATAAGCAACCAACTTTCTCCTAATAAAATTTGGTAAAAATATATGATTCTCCACTAAATGTATAATTTAAAGATATAAATTTTTGAACTCGATTAAAATCATCTAGGTATGTTTTGTAGGTGTTTACATGGACGGTGTAGGGTGAAAACCCTTATTTTTTCACTCAAGTTGTAAATTAGTTTAAAATAAGTTATTGGTTTTGGGCCATTTAGGTAGTTCCCAATTTTATTTGTGAATTTTCAAGTTGTTAGGGTTCAGATAGCTATAGGAATAGCCCATCTAGTAACCCAAATTTTAAAATCCGCTTAGGCCCATTTACAAAGTAAATTGGCCCTAAATATAATTGGCTCAAGCTCCGTGCATTAGCTAACTAGGCCCACTGACCTAAGCCCATTTGGACTCCTCTAGCCCATGAACAAACTATTACAAAATTAGTGCGCAGCCCAGGAACACTATTCTAGTAACTTAGGGCCAAGCTTAGTTGGCCTTGTTCCTCTTGATTGGCCCATAGACCAACCATGGTGGAATTTACCTATGAACCATAGAGTGTAAGGGCCCACACCTCCAAATTTCAGCCCATTTGTTGTCTGGTTAGCCCAATTAAAACTTTATAATTGATTAAAGTCCGCAATGTAAACACGAAACCAAAACCTTAATTACGTGCCTAATAAGGTATAACACTTTTCTTAGGATATAATTAAGATAATTAAGTAATGCTTTAAGTGCTAAGTTTGTATGAAAGCTTTGCCTCATTTTGCATACCAATGTGACCCGACACTTACTTGGTTCCATCTATGTGCTAGGTATCGCAGGTGAGCTCACCGATTAGAATATGCAGATCTACTTCTCCATGTTCGCAAGACTCTCCCTTTGCTTCATCTTTACTTGACTCCCTGCGTGTCCAGTTTAACCGCGTTTAAGGCATAGGACAGCATCGAATCCTATCGATGTCAAGCTATTTAGCCATGTTTTTTACACGTGTTTAATAAAACTTCAAAGTTGAGACCCCTTGATAGTTTTCAAAAGATAAGATCCAAAAAGTAAATATTAAATCCTCCCCCAAGTCTATATGTATAAATATGAAAGTTTACGGCTTTTATGAGAAAAAGTGTGTACCGGATGGGATGTATGGACCACACTAGTATTTCTTCAACCCTGAGGTAGCGCGGAGTATGAGGGTAACACATCACATTTATAGGATTTTTGGCACTCACTTAACTGTTCATTTTGCCACTCGAGTACCATGGCGGGTGTAATATGGATGATGTGAGGGCATAAATGTTATATGTATCAATCTAAATATTAGTCATGCACTCGTTTAAGTTTGTTTGCTTACTGCCCAATGTGAGGCAATTCTTAAATTTTGTAAGTTTTCCATGGGTAATGTAGTACTCATTTGCCAACTTTGCTGTTTTACAAATAGTTATTAAGACTGGTAATCAAATTGTTATTTGATTACTGACGTGGTCTGGGTGCATGTATCAGGTAGTTCACTGGCGGTGATGGCGAGGGCCCTGTGTTACATTGTGTGTTTTGGATTATGTATTTTTGGGTGACTATATGACGGGCATGTACCCTAACTATGTGATCTTTATATGATTCGAATGTATGCCACAATGGTTGTGCTAGTATGTTTTATCCTTATATTATCATGTTTTATGGTGGAGCAACAATAGTTTGGGGCAAGGCTAACCAACGTCTACAGATATAAGCCCCAGAGTCCTGGAACATGACGAGAAGCTAAGTCAGGTACACCAAACGTATTTGGGTGTAATTGTTTGTGTGTTAGAGTAACGTGGGTGGAGGAGCTTATTATTCACATCACTTGAACACCCAAATGAAGTTAAGGTATTAGGGTCATTGTTGCAAAAATCGGAATTGAGATCTGAATCGGTTTTTGAGGGAGTCACTGAATCGGATTGAATCAGCCTAAATAGGTCAGGAATTGGTTCAGTTGAATCAGTCCAAATCAGCCAGTATATAAAAATTTCAACTTAGTCAAGATTGGTGGGTTATTAGTTATAAAACATGTCATTTTTATGTTACAACGTGTATTATATTTTATGATATTTTTTCATATTTTGTTAAAATTTTCTAAATTATTTTGGAGTTAGTTATTATTTTTGACTCGAGTTGGGGTCGAGTCAACTTTTAATTACGAGAATGCCACCTGCCTTTACTTCGCCCCCCTCCCCCCTGCCCTGCCCCATCTCACCCTACCTCCCCTGGGTCAGCCCGGCCCTGCCACCGCCCACCACCGCGCCCCACACCCCCCCCCCTTCCCTGTTGCACACCCCCTCCCCTTGCCCCTCACTCTACCCTGTCGCCCCGTCACCTCCCTATCGCCACATCCCTTGTGGCCCCTGTCGCCACCCCCGCTCCCCATCCTCCCCGGCCACCGTTGCCCCCCAGCCCGTCCACCTGGTCGCCCTTCGCCTCCCCGTCGCCCCTTGCCCCAGCCTGCCACCCCTTCACTCCCCTATCGCTGCATCCCCATCACCCCATCCTCCCCCCATCGTCGTTGCCCCCCCCCAGCCCCTCCCCCCGGTCGCTTGTCACCGCGCTCGCCACCTCCCCATCACCGTCCACAATTGGCTCAAATCGGCCAAATGACGAACTGATTTGAGCCGATGACCAATTTATCTTATTTTATGACACGGATCGCATCTGATCCAATTTAAATCGGCCGATTCCGAGTGGAATCGACCAATTTTTGCAACCTAGATTAGGGTTTGATGCCCTGATACTTGATGATGCTTTTATTATTGCTCGCATAAGGTTTGTGGAACAGGAAACCATGACAGTTTAAATATATACATAATCTTCATATAACTAATAGAAGACTTAAGCTAATCATTTAAACTAAGTAGTAAGAATATAATGCATGCATTTTATGAAAACTAAGCCTAGTGTCCATCTTAAGGCTCCACCGAGGTTAAGATTCATTTTAATAAAATCTATGCATGATAACCCAAATGAGTAGTTTCTAAATTATAATATTATGATTCAGTCCATCTCTTCAGCACCAAATTGGGGTGTTATAATTTTCATGCCAACCAAACAGACCCTTAATATAAATATTTGACTTTGAACTTGACAAAATGATATTTTTTAGAAATTTTTAAATAAGAATTCGTAGATATTTTTTACTAAGTTTTTGTAATTATAAATTATTATATATTTATTTATCATAATTAATTTGAAAGGGAAATTTTTTTATATTCTTTAATGTTATATATTTTAATTTTTTTAAATAAAAGTTTAAAAGAGTTAGTCAAACACCCACACATTGCATGCATCTAAACGAGTATATATATAGCTTTTTAAATCCCATTATAAACTTTTTTAATATAAAATACAGGATGGCTAATATTCTCTAGTACTTTTTCAGTATTATGTTCGAACTTTATGGGCATTTTTGTAGAAAAAGTTCGACTCAATAGCTTATTGAAGGTTTGATAAATTATTTTTTATAATTCAACAATAAATGTTATATTATACTCGTTAGAAAGACAATGAGAGCATCACTAGTAGGGGTGCAAGCGGTACAGTTTTGGTATGGTTGAAGGCATTTAAAAATATTATTTACCCATTACGATTTACAACATTCTTGACCATTAACTATTAGTGCACTGTTTACCGCTTTTCTTACTATCTACAGCTAATGAGTTTCAACCGTTTTGAACGACAATAAACAATTAATATTGGTAAATTTTGATTTAAACTAAATAAGTCTCTATTATTACAAAATCCTTTCTAAATTATAAATTTGGTGTCACTTAAATCGTATATTTACGTTATACCAACTACTAAAATGAAATAATAATATGTATTTTAATTTAGTAAAGTATTAATATTAATTTTTATTCATAATAATCAATTTAATCATAATTTTATATTCAAAAATAAATTAAAAGATAAATCAGTAAAATATTAGCTACAGAGGCTTACGCTACTGTCGTTTTAAGATTAAAACCGTGCACTTAAAATTTACAATTTTTTCAATCGGTTAAAAAATGTATAGTCATTTTATTTTGATTTAATTCTAAACTATCATAAACAGGCTATCCAGGAGCCCTATTCGCAATAAAAGAATTGCATTCAATTTGATAGTGACACGTAAAATTAAGATTTCTTAAATGAAGGCTCCTCAAAGTTGTCTACTAATCTAGTGTTATTTTATCATAAAAATATTATTTTACACATTCTACCCTAAGTTAATCATGTTGTGAATCCACATGGCTACTAATTGAATGAGCCAGTTTGTGAGTATTTGGCATTTGGCTCAGTTCAATTAAACTCGAAACTTTACATTTAAATACTCAAGCTCGAACTCGACTCGAACTCATATCCTTCGAGCCGAATTTAATCAAGGCAGTGCTTCACTCAACTCCGATAAAATAATATAATAATATAGTTTATATATATATATATATATATATATATATATATATATATACACACACACGTGTGTGTGTACACTAATAAGTTTAATTATAACTAGTTACATTTATTTTTATACAATATAATATCAAAGCAAGGAGATAACTTAGATGATAGGTATTTAAGTTGAAGGCTTAGTTCAATCTATTACGTTGACTTTTTATTTTTAGTGAGTTACTTTCCACTTTACAATTAAGCCCGTTTCGAGCTCACGAACGAGCTGGGTTCGAGTTTACTAAAATGAAACAGTTTAAGTGTATTCAAACTCGAGTTAAGTTCAAACAACATAAAAATATTCGAGTCAAGCTCGAATATGCATGTTCAAAACTCATTCGATATTGAGCCGAATTCGAACAAACTTCGAACTATTCATGCCAAATTCGAACATAAATCGAGTCGGCTCGCTCACTCATTTAGCAGCCCTACAGATCCATATGGACTTGATCAGCTTCTGCAAAGTCAATTTTGTGGTCGAGATTGATTTTAAGCATGAGCTGCAATTTCTTAAAAAAAGGAGCTTGGGTTATAGAAAGAAAATAAGAATTAGAGAACGAGTTGAAACGCTGCGGAATTTGACTTACAAGGGGATCCAAGCTTGATGTAAAGCTTTATCGATGTCAAGCTTTATCGATGCCGCCTTCGGCTATATGCTTTGACGTGTGAGTAAAGCTCTTAAAGAAATCAACTAGTCCCAACCACAGCTCTAGTCGTCGAAAACCTTTTTTGTTTTTATTTTTACGCAACAGTCGTCAAAAACTTGGCAACAGAACCATGGTATTTTTCCCCCTGCTTTTCCACCTTTGCCATGGGCCTCCTGCCAATCTAAACTAAAACTACGGTCTGGCAGAAGGCTGTGACAAATACTTTCTTAGGCAAAATATCATTTTCTAAAATTTTATTATGAATGTCAAGGGTTAATTGGCACGGCCATTTTCCACCTCCAACCCGTGCCAAGTATTTCGCAAATCGTTTAATGTGGATCTTTTGACACGGTTGGTCATGTCGAAGTTTTTGTCACGTGCTGTCCTGAGATAACGAAAGATGGCGATAAATTTGTGACAAAAAAGAATTTTTCTATTCCTTAGGTGGCATATTTAATCCATAAAAGCTCAGACTCACATGATTAATCGAAAATAAAATCCGCTATGTCTCCATTCAACTAGTATGAAAGAAATGAAAAAAAATCATTATATGATAATTTATGTAAAAAACATTGCTCTTTTATCAAAAAATCCTTTAATTTTATAAAACTTTGTAGTAAGATACAAGACTTAACGTAAAATGGTTCCTTTGAAAATTTCATCTCAAATCAATATCCTTAAAGAAATATAAATAAAAGGAAAAAATATTTTGTGATTAGATTTTACATCTCACATTTACATCATAACTCACTATTTATAAATCATTACTAAATACATTTCAAGCATTTTACAGCTTACCAATCAAACGGAAGCTAAATTGTGAACTAAATGTTAGAATTATGCTTTGAAAATTATTTATTAATTAATGGTTATGTATTTAAGGTTTAGATAATATAATAATATATTATCTACAACAAGAAGTTGTAGCCAGTGATTTATCCTGTAGAATAAGAATTATAGGTAACTCTTAACTTAGCATCGTCCTATAAAATAAATATACGTAAGTAAAGAAATTCGTAGTATCAATTCAGGTAACTCTACCCTTATATATTTTAATATGACGAATAAATATAGAGTTAGGATAAAAGAGGGATGTCAAATAGTATCTTTCTTTATATATCCCAATGATTTTACAAGAGAGACGTGTTGATTGATCTTACCCTAACTAAAGGGTAGCAAGCCAATCATAAAAATGTAAACTTCTTTCTACTCTAAGTACATACACAGACGTTGTGTTTTTGGAAAGTATCTCCAATCCTCATATGAAAAACATGTCACGTGTCATTTAACATATATAAGATTTTATTACGTATGTCTTGTATATTTTCTTACAATAATAATAACATATTGTGATTATGAGATCATCGTAGGTTGGGACATTCCATACTCAACGAAGTAAACTATGCCCTCATCCTATGTTTTATTTTATTTTTATTTTTTGCTTGCAGGTTTATTTCTCAAACAAAGGACACCATGTCGTGAATTGCCCGATTCATGTTTTTAGTCCCTCGTCATACTATAAATATGACAAAATGTGTAACTGTATATGAAGTCACAAAGACATAAAATTATTACAAGAGGTATAAAAGATTCGAGAAGAATTATGAAAGCCGAAGAAGAGATTTATTTGTAAGAATTCCAATGTTGAGGGAGGAGCAATTAGGGTTGGCTCTTTATATCCAAAAGGTTAGCCATTTTTCGAATATAATATTTTGTATTAATTATGTATAAATAAATATGAAGTTGTATATGAGTATATACAATTGAATGGATTGTCATTATGTGTTTCACTATGATGAAGTTTTACAAGCCTTCCCATTCTTTCTTACCGGGGGAGAGTCTCTCCTCTAAAATTATGAGTTTTCTAAATTAGAATATCTTTTCTAGTTGGAGATTAAGGTATTTATAATTAAAGTATACTCCACTTAGATATTTAAGGTAATCTTCATTGAAGTGTGTTTTATTAAAGATTGGGGGTATTTTCAATTAAAGTGTGTTTCCATTGAAGATTGTGAGTTTTCCAATTATATTGTCTCGTCTAGTTAGAAATTATGACCTTGCCTAATTGGATATTTTTTCTAATTGAAAATTTTTTATTTTGTTTGATGGTTTAAGTGCAAATTTTTTGACAACGATGATGTACCAGGTTTGCCATTCGTGTGCACTCATTATTTGTTATAATGGATAGTTTATGGTATATCCTCATATTTCAAAGGTTTCCACATTAAAATTTAGTGACCTCTATCTTTGTGTAGTCATTGCATATTTTTACCTTGTCAGAAAATATCAAATGATTTGAAGGATTTTATGTATTAAAAGCCCAACACATTTGAACCTTGTTCCACGCTGGTCGAGGACTAATCTCGTTGATACATAAAATATCTAGTAACTTAGAACTCTCTCGATAGCTCGTGTTTGAGGCTTTATCCACTTTACACACTTATTCTTATTCATGAAAACAGAATTCAATGTTGAGCTTAGATAAGAAGTTCGAAATATAATCAATTAAAATATAACAAAAAAATAATCAATCAAATTATTATAAATAATTTTGTTTAATTAGAATCTATTTTTAAAGTCTGAGTCCATCATAATTTATATTTTAAATATTAAATTATTATATAATTTATCAAGTTACTCAAATGGAATTTATTTATAAAATTAAAATTTATATACCTATCAAATAAGTCTGCATTGTTCAACATCTTACCTAATTTAAGTAAAATGATTGTGCATGTGTAACTTGCCTTAAAAGAAGATATTTGATAATTCTTGCATAGTATTATCGCATGGTTATTGCCATAATTAACCAAATCTGCATAATTGTGTAAAACAAGAGCTCCAAACCTATGGCGGAAACTTATTCGCCTCTGGCCCCTTTATACGTATTTTAAAATTAATAGTGCTCCTGACAATTCCAATATTGCCCTAAAGGGGTGGCAGTGTCCTGATAGCACCATGTCACCTAATAGTAGTACTATACGAATATGCCAACATCTAGAGTGACAGATATTGAAAAGTAGTCGGTCAATCAACAGGGTCGCTAGGACCCGATTTATCTTTTATTTTATTTGTAATGGTAAAAATTAAAAACACTGAGCTAATTTTTCTTGGTCAATAATGATAAGGGACTGAAACAACGTGTACGGCGTTCAAACATTTAAATATTTAAAATTATATAGCGGCTTATTTTCTTGCCACACAAGAATAAAATATCCGAAAAGAACGTGGGGGACAATTTTTTCTCACCCCTGCTCATTAGCCGAATTTTATGCTTGCCCATCAATATAATGATAATTATTGTCTTGAACATGAATATGTAATGTTATTTTAAAGATCACGCAAAGCCCTAGATCACCACTACGTGCTATGACGTAATCTAATAAGTAAAGGTGTGTATATATGTATATATAGGCATACTACCATGCGCTACAGCGCATCACAAGAATGCAATTTAGGCCGCCCATCTAGATCTAGCGGCCCGAGTGTCATCAGCGCCCCCTCGGCCGGGCACCCGGCTGCTGGCCGCCTGTTGCCCTCAGGCACCCTTGGACCCCACCTGCCATCTCCCGCGGGCACCCCGCACCCCACCCGCCACCGCCGCCGCCGCTCACAACCCACTCGCCACTGCCCCCCGCCCATGGCCCACCTGCCGCCGCCCACTTGCCACTGCCCCTGCCCACGGCCCACCAACCCCGCCCACGGCCCTGGCCACTGCCCCCGCCATCGCCCGGGCCTCCACCACCACCGACCGGCCACCCCGACACCGCCCGCGGCCACTACACCGCTGCCCCTGCCACTGCCCGAACCAAGCCGTGTTTCGACTCGAGTAAATAAAAACTTGACTCGGTGTCGACTTGGGTTAAGTTAATAAACAAATGACTCGGTCTCGACTCGAGTAAATTAAATAAATAATTAACTCCATTCCGACTCGACTTAATAAAAATTGACCCGATATTGACTCGAGGCAAGTTTATAAAAAATGACTTGGCCTCGACTCGAGTAAAGTAAATAAATAATTGACTCTGTTTTGACTCGACTTAATTAAAACTGACTGATATCGACTCGAGGTAAGTTAATAAAAAAATTATTCGCCCTTGATTCGAATAAAATAAATAAATAACTGACTCTGTTTCGACTCAACTCAATTAAAATTGACCCGATATCGACTCAAGACAAGTTAATAAAAAATGACTCGGTCTCAACTCGAGTAAAGTAAATAAATAATTGACTCTGTTTCGACTCGACTTAATTAAAATTGACCCGATATCGACTCGAGGCAAGTTAATAATAAAATGACTCAGCCTTGACTTGAGTAAAGTAAATAAATAATTGACTCCATTTCGACTTGACTTAATTAAAATTGACCCGATATCGACTCAATGCAAGTTAATAAAAAATGACTCAATCTCGATTGTAGTTAATATTCTTATAATATTTAAATAAATCTGAAACAAGACCTAGGAGATCCATCTTATATAACTTTCTTGTACATGATGAATATAAGTACAAACTTACAAGTTACAAAAGTGTGAAATTTGATTAAAGCAAATAACAATTCATAGTAACAAGTTACAAATTCGGAGATAACATAGTCGTTCTGCATCACTGCTTTGACAATCACCATCACTGCGCCGATGCCCCTGAATAGACTCCACGACTCCACTTTCAGAGGAACAATTTTTTTCCTATATATTTAAAAACAAAACATGAAAAATAATCACAAAAAATATAAATAACAAATATCAAAAGAAGGGTTTATTAGGCAACATTACCGTGATACAATTGCAGTGGCAAGTGCGTTTATCATGCCCAACACCCGCTCCTTCATGCTTCTATTATTTTGCCTCAATTTCTACCTCCCGGTGATAATTGATTAATCAACAAAATAATGCATTATGATTTGTCTTACAATTGCATACAGTGTTGTGTATCTCCCGACCACAACGACAAACAAGTTAAAAGACTCGTCTTATGATGAATTATCAATGACTAATCTAATAAATTTCTCCCAAAATCTAATTAAACCTCATGATCTAAGATATAGGCGATCAATCTATTCTTAGCATTTAGAGCATGATAATTCAAACGATCCGATTAAATAAAAAGGTGGGAACTTGAAATAAATTCAATTAAATCATGTTAAGTTCCACTATTCTCTATAACGAAATAAAAGACTACTCCATAATAAAAATAGAAAACAATATAAAAAGAAATTCATTTTTATTATCAAAGAGAAAGAAATTACAAAAACTAAAACTACTTCTTTCACTACACTCCGAAGCCTAGAGATGAGATATCTCAACAACAAATGACCACACCTTTATATAGAAGTGGAGATACAAGAATTCGAAGAGGGTGTTCACAAATTAACGTAGTCTAATTAATTATGATATCCCTTCAAATTTCCAACTCCTCGACTCCATTAAACAACAAAACTTGTAGCCACTGGGTAGGGCCAAGTATCATCATGACCATTAAATTCCAAAGCTTAATTTATTCATCTTTTCCTGCATTGAAACACCAAAATTAAGTATATCTAATAAAATATTAATTAACACCAAAAAATAAAGTAAAATATCACTTAATTAATAATGTTTATACTCAGGAAGTACAAAATCATATTAAAAATATGGGTAAATATTATATATTTTAAACACTTAACAGTTGTGAACTTCTTATAACAACTAAAAATATACCTTTACTATACACAGGCACCCAAGCATGACGAATTGCATATATGGATTTCAACCATTCATTTCCCTCCACGCAATTGTCTTTCATTAGTTCACTCCATTGTGATTCAAAGACTTCTTCGTTTTCCGCACCATAAATTAAACTGTGGAATGGCTCATAAAACTCCTTCCTGTGAGCACTTGCACCTGATTTTTCAGTCTCCTTCTTAAGGATATGCCAAATGGAAAGACGATGATATGTTCAAGGAAATACCAATTTAATTGCTTTATCCATTGTTGGATCTTGGTCAGTAGCAATTGCCACGGGATGCCTTCCATCCATGCATTTTTAAAATGTTTCAAAAATCCACACAAACGATTATGTCTTCTCATTACACAAAAATGCACATCCAAATGTAATTGTTTGCTTGTGATGGTTTACGTCAGTGAATGGGGCAAAAACAAGTGAATATTTATTTGTATTATATGTTGTATCAAAAATGATCACATCTGAGTAAAACTGATAATTTTTCCTTGCAATTCCATCCGCCCAAAATCAATGCTTTAATCTACCCTCATCATCTACTTCTCTTTTTTATATTTTGTCTGCACATTTCTAATATCTTTCTCTGTACAACCAATATTTTCTACCCCACCTGCTTCAATTTCTAGCATAGATATTAGTTGAGAAGTTTTTATGTTAGCCTCTCTGAATTGGTCAATCAAATTTCGGTGCACATTTGTAGCATGCCTATGTGACATGAGAAATTAAATTTTTGATGGTGTAAGGAGTGCATGACTATACCCTTCTTTGAAATACATGACATTCCATGTACCCTCTTTATTCTTAGCTACCCTGATGCGTGTTTGACAACCTTCTCTTATTATAGGATGAGTTCTCTTTGTTCCTTTGTTAGGTATTTCTCTTTTTCGCTCATCTTCTCTAAAGTGACCTTCTTTAGAACACACGAATGCTTGCGACCATAACTCTTTTGTTCTCCTATGATAATTTGTACTATGTTTACGTATACCAAAACCGGTCATTTTTGAATAACTACTGTATAAATCGAGTGCATCGTCCAAACAATCAAATTGCATTCCAACCTTCAGTTTGAACTCATCTTTTACAATAGGATAAATTTTTGTAATATTTTTGCCTATTTCTTCTTCCTCGTATGCTTTATCTTAAAGCTTGTCCATTCTTTAAAAAATATAAAATTATAAAAACTAAGAATATTTTCAATTAAAATAAATGCAGTAAACATGCTTTAGTTAAGTCAATGTATTTTTAAAGGCTTAACTCTAACCTGATTCTCGTATTCTGAAAGATGTAATTCTGGAGACCTCGACTCCCTGTGACCTGAAAAATATAAATTTAACGTTAAATATAAATATATGCCATGGAAGCCCGTTAAAAAAAATCAAATTTAACGTTAAAAACTAGCACACTCACGCGTGACCGAGTCAATTTTTCTATGACTCGAGTCAGGACAGTGACGGCGGGTGATTGCAGGGCCGCGACTCCACGGGCGGATGGGGGCACAGGGTGGCGAGGGGCGGGGCAAGGGGCAGTGGGGTGCGCGGCAAGTGTGGGAAGCGCAGGGGAGGGAGGGGTGGCAGGGGGTGGTAGGTGTGGGAAGGGGGGTGGCAGGGGGCAGGGGCTGGGGGCCGGGGGCGGCGAGGGGGTGCGGGGCAAGGGCTGGAAGACGGTTGCGGGGCGGGGCAGGGTGCGGCAGGTGTGGGGAGGCAGGGGAGGGAGGGGCGGCAGGGAGCGGGAGGTGGGACAGGGTGCGGGGGCCGGGGACAACGAGGGGGAGGCAGGGGCCTGGGCCGGTGGGGGCAGTGGGTCGCAAACGGTGGCAAGGGTGGGGTGCGGCCAGTGTGGGGAGGCAGGGGAGGGAGGGGTGGCAGGGGGTGGGATATTGCGGGAGGCGGGGCAGAGCGCGGGGGCCGGGGGTCAGCTGATGGGTGGGGCAGGGGGCCTGGGCCGGCGGGGGTGGGAGCTGGGCAGAGGGCGCCCGTGGCGGTTAGGGCGGGGGCAGGGGCAACGGGTTTGGGGGAGGGCAGGGAGGGGGGTAGGGGGCGGGAGACGGCGGAGGACGGTTGGGCAGGGGTAGGGGTCGACGGGGCGGCGTTGGGGGCGGCAGGTGGGGGAGGGGTTGGTGGCCGGGGGCCTTGATGCTGCCGGCGGGGTTCGTGGGAGGGATGTGAACAGGGGCGGGGATGGGCAAGAGGGGTGGTCGGCGGGGACAGGCGACTGGGGATGGGCGAGAGGGGGTGGTCGGCATGGATGGGCGAGGGCAGTGCTTTATAGAACGACGACCGGCAGGAAGACGGGGCATAGGAATGGGGCGCGGGAAGACGGGGCACGGGAACGGAGCGTGGGAAGCTGCCGGAGGGAACGGGCTAACGACGAGGGGTGGGGGTGATTTAATTATGGGCCGCCAGATCTGGATCCAACGGCCCACAGATTGATACGTTGCTGATGCGCCGTGTTTTCACGCAGCGCACAACAACGTTTATATATATATATATATATATATATATATATATATATATATATATATATATATATACCTCCAAATAAAACAAAAAACTAATATTATTCCCAAACGTCGGGTCCAATACCAAACAAAAAATCAAAAGAATAATAATAAGATCCACCGATAATCCAAATTAGCCATGTTTCGATACATCATACCCAAAATCAATGTATATATATATGATAAGGAAATAAGAGAAAGACATTTGACACAACAATGATATCAAGTATGTGTTCATAAAGTGATCAGCATCCCCTCTATAGGCTAGTAACACTTTATAAACACCACCTACATATATATAAAATATGACACTAATAAATATCACCAGTCCAAAAATAAAAAAATAACTAAATAATAATATTGAGCTCAAGAGCTCCCAAAAGTAAAATAGGTTAAAACTCCAATTGAGAATACTCGGGAAAGGAAACTGCACAGGCATGTAGCCCACAACTGTTGGATACATCTTACTACACATCCTTTCTAAAACCCCGTGCATCCAATCTCTGAGTTTGAAAGATAAAGGATGGTCTGCCTATAGAAGTGTTGCCTAAGGATAGAAGTCTCAGTTGTTCTTTGTTTGAGTGAGTGAACGTCAAATTGCCTGGGGCTAATAGAATGAGAACTGCCTCTTGAGCTAAGTTTCATTTTGTCTTGGGCTGAAAGAAAGTGTCCAAAGTAGTGTTGTATCGGAGATAGTCAATCTTTCAACTGTATCTTCTAGCTATCGTCTAAGGTCCTTGGTTACTAATCTCCTTTCTTAGCATAACGTAGTGAAGACAAATTGTCACACGGCCTAAGAGAGAGAAAGAAACCTCTTTGTGATGGTAAAGCTTGAAGTCACTAGAGGTGTTCTACTTTGTGTTCTTTTACCAGCCAATCTATGGCACCTAAATATCTTTTTCATGGTTTTTCCCAAAGTTTCCAAATTTGTCGAACTTTATACCTTTCAAGCATAAACTAGAGATTTCATTTCAATCTTTTGATTCCTGATGTCAAATTAGCGTAGTATGATCATAGAAAGTCTCATGCAACAAGTTTGCTAACAGTAAAGGCATACACTACATCTTCATGCATTACAGAAAATGGTACGCAAATAATCTAAGCCTCCTCAAATGAAGAAGCTCAAGGCAAAGAGATTCAAAAGATGAATCCATGTAAAGATCTAACCCAATATATAAATTAATGAGCCTAATTCATTTCTATAAAAGTGGTTAATCGAAGTTGAAGATCTTTAGTCAATTCCAATTAATAAATAAGATGTTACTCTTAGTAAGTATTATATGTAGGATTAAATTAAAATTATCATAATCCACCTACCTTGGAAAATTCTTGCTCTTAAATTCTTACACTTAAGGCCCATTGCTAGCCCTAGCTCACGTTATTCATTGGCCAATAACCAATAGTCTAACCTATGTTCATAGTCTAACCCATTATTTAATATGGAATTTTAATACCATCTGTAATGACTTAGTTTAAAATACAAATTAATGGGCCTAAGTTATCTTTTTAAAAGTGGCCAACCGAACTTGTAGGTCTCATAATCAATTTCAATTATGAAAAGAGCTTACCCTAGCAGGTATTAAATGTGAAGCTAACCCGTTATACTTTGGCGTCCCCACGTACCTAGTTGAATACCCAGACTCGGTGAATATGACATATATATAATTCATGCCATGCAATGCAGTGTCTGTAACAATTGTAACAATAAAATAGTTGAAATAATCAGATTAATCAATTAATAGATAGTCGAACTGATCAAAATAGTCAGCAATCAGTTATATAATAAATCAAATACGGTCAAACTCTTAGGTAATCCACAATCAATTAGTTAAAATAATTAAAGCCGAGAAAACAATCATTTAGTCAAAACCATAAACTCAAAAATGCAAGTCTAATAAATAGTATATAGTTCAAAACAATTTAGGATGTTCTAAATTATTCATAAATGAAATTCTATAATAACTGATAAATAAATAATAATATACATGTTATACATTGCAAACAATTCCAGTACATATTAAAAATATGGTAAATGAGAACTACATTCAGAACAGTAATTTGAGTATTAAACAATACTTAGCAAATAATCATAAGTCTACAAAAATTTTTAGGATTCAAAAAAGTCACTAAACCATTAAATCGGTTAATGTGCACAAATATCAATCACTAATTAGAATATAAATTAAAATAATCAATAAAACAAAAAATAAAACATATCACCAAAAGTTATATGCATGCTCTAAACTGTCAGGAATTTAGAAATACACCACAAACCGTTGGAACGCGGTCGGAAACAAAGTCGAAATGGTTGAATCCAAGTTGAACCAAGTCGGTACAGGTCGGTCGGATATATGGTTTGGATCTGGTTGTATAGTTAGTGACCATGTTTGAGCAACCCACCCAATCGAGCCCGAGCGCCTGTGGTGTGCCGAAGTGAATTTCCGTATGGCGGACAGTGGCAATGGTCACAAACGGTGGAGCCGAAGGTGGTGAATTAGTCAGCGGCGACAATGATCTGGATGGCAGTCAAAGTTGACGGGAATCAGGCCAGGAAGAGGTTTGCCGGTGGCAACTGTGAGATCAAGTGAGTTTCGATGATCGGCAGCACTCCATGGCCGGCCAGTGGCTTGTATAGTTAGAGCTCTCGACGGTGAAGATGACAGGGTGGTCGGCGCCAGCAATTGTAGCTGCGGTAGGCCGAAATTGGCCCCAAAATGGTGGCTTCTGGAAAACGATAGGGAGGTCATTGGCGGCGATCCCGGCCATGGTGGCGGCGGGGACCAGTGGCAAAACATTGAACGTTGAATGCCGGAGAGTGGCAGTGCAGCAACGGTGGCCGTGAGCAAGGCGACCACTTTGGCCGTCAAATTCTGGCGACTGCAAAACATTGAATGTCGGAGCTGATCGGGGCTGGTAGCCCACACGGCGGCAAGTCGGCTGGTGGCCATGGCATCAACGATGGAGCCTTGATGGCGACATACGGATAGGCAAAAAAACATTAAAAATCATAGTCGGTGGAGGGAAGAAACACGGGAACTTGTAAGACTCCTGTCACGAGTCAATTTTTATACTCAGAAACCGGTTATATGTTATCAAGTACGAGGGTCATGTATACCTGATTATATTATGATAATATTAGTAAGACAACAATAAGATGAGTTATCATAATACACAAGAGTATGCCCAGATTTTTTTATTTATTTTAGTATTAGATCGTAGAATTATTTTTATGCCGAATAACGTATTAGGACGCGTTATGGAATTGTTTGGGTGAATTATTAGTTATAGAGCATGTCATTGTGATGTTATGGTATGTATTATATTTTATTAGATTTTCCTTACTTTTTGGGGTTTTTTAGGATTTATTACAAGTTAATTATTATTTTGACACGAGTCGGAGTCGAGTTAAATTTTATTTACGAGACTACCTTTGACCTTTTCACCTCCCCAAGCCCGATCATCGGCAACCACCGCCATGATTCACTTCACCAACGCCACCTCTGGCCGCCACACCGCCACTGATCGACACCACCGTGCCCTTTGTGCCATCGCCATGCCACCCCAAGCAACCCCGACCATTGCCCGACCTCCATAACGCCGAATCGTCGCGCCCTAATGCCACCTATCCCGATGCGATTCCGCCATCGTCCGCATTGTTCCGCGGCAGTCGTGCCGCCGACGCCTCCCTCAACATCGTGAGTATTTCCCTATACCCAGCGCCGTCGTCGAGGCCCGATCAGGCAAGCCTACCTTCCCTAGCCGACTCACCTCCACCGCAGGCAATCATTATTGCCATTGCCGTCCTCATCGCCACCACCATTGGGTCGAGCTTACCAAACCGTTGCCAACCAATAGTCACAATTGCTTCGCTAGAAAACCCCCGAAAATTGTCAAAAAATCGGATGCATTGGAATTCGCCGGATCTTTCGCCGAAGTCATCCAGTCGAACCCAATCGAACTTTGGACACCACAGGGCGGCAAATTTGAATATCGAGTTGTGTGATGAAACCCTAGCCGTCACTGATTGCTGACAACGTGAGGTATAATTAACTCGATTTAATTATATAAATTGATGATTGTTAGCATGACATGCTAGGATTGATGAATTATTTTACTAGATAATTTTATTGTAAATAAAAATATGAATTACTTAATTGAAGTGTATCAAAATGAGTGCTAAGGAACTAATTAGATAAACTAAGTAATTATCGTAATTTAATACAACGTAACATAGGAAAACATATGTTATTGATATATGATGGGTGATGAGTATGATTGATGTGTGTATACTATAGGATGTGTGAATGCATCATAAGCGGACGTCAGCATGTGTGAATGCATCATGAGCGGACGTTAGCTTCTAGATTTTGATGTGTAGGCACGAAGTAGGAACTCGTCGCCTTCGGCCATATTATATAAATCCTTCACAGACCAATATATATATATATATATATATATATATATATATATATATTATTTATTTATTGTATACTGAGAGAGGCATCAGACTAGTCAGTTTGGGAAGCTACTAGGTCTGCAGCCCAGTGGCTCCTTAATAGATGCCCTTATAAGTGTTCACGAGAAATATATAAATGTTTTTATTCAAAGTGAGAGTGAGTTCTCATTTGTTAGTTATCTATGAAGTTTTACTTTTAGACCAGTAACACTCGTTACTGACGTTTTTCCTTATATATATATGGGAAAGTATTAAATACTAGATACGTCGGCTTAGACGGAGGAGCAGTGACCTACCTTGCACACACTCACACACGCTCACTGACAAAATGGTTGTTTTGACTATTTGATTGTCATGTCATCCATGTAGTTGCATGTTAGGGTTTTTGTGCATTCATCCATGTATAGAAATTAACATCTTCTATCTTGAGATGCCGAGCATAGATCCACTTGGGACCCATGATGTTTCGGCTTATTTAGAGAGCGAGCCAGATTTAGGGTGTCACAGAACACCTCATCAGCAATACATTTAATAAGCATTATGGTAAGCAATGTTAATACAGACAACCAAGCATCTTGACGACGGCATGTTTCTTTACCAATGCTTCACAATTGGATATTATGGAACCTCCCGACACTGAATGCATGTGTAGAGTTGTCTATATGGTATGATCATGGTCTGTAGTTGTGGTGTGTATGACTACTTAAGGTGAATTCCGAGGATGAAATTTTTCTAAGTGAGGGAGGTTGTAAAACCTGGGCTTTTTGTCTGACGGTTTTAGCTTCGGTTGGGTCACGACGCAGATCGAGTTGCTTATCCAGCCATTTTGGTCGTGTGCGTATGTATGGTATGTATGTATGAGCTATGACCTTAATCTCCACCGGTGATCAACACCGCCCAATTGGGTACTAAGCCATCTCGGCTCATATTTTTAGTTTTTTAGTTGAGTGAAAATAGGTTTAGGACCGTGTTTTTTGCAAGTTTATATTTCTTGTCATGTGTTTGGAACCCCTTTCAAACTGTCCTAGACCCTCTAGGACCCGCGGCACAATTTTTAAGGTCATCTAGGTTCTTTAGGGTGAAAACCCTAAGTTATGGGTTTTGGGCCAACCCATCCCTCATTATGTATGACATCCATACCTTATTAGGGGTAACACCTTACCTATGACATCACCAAGTCATACCTTGGTGGTTGCCCTCTTTGTTTCCCTTTTCACTCTTTTCCTCATCTCCTCCAATCCTCTGCTTTCCTCCTTGGCTCCCCTCTTCATCTCCATGCTTTCTTCACCTCTCGAAGCCCCTCCTAGTCAGACCTAGTCACCTAGGGCCGTAAGTCTTGAGGAAGGAAGTCCCCAAGAGAGTTCCCCTTAGTCCCCTAGGAGGTAATGCTTGCACCTTTACCCATCTTTGCTTTTGTTTGTTGCGGTGGATGCTTGTCTGTTTCAGCTTTTCCTTGTATTTCTTTTTATATAGAACTCTTTCTCAAGAGTCTAGTAGAACTTGAGATCATGTCACTTGAGCTCATTAATAAATCATTAACCATTTTCTAGTGCGCTATTACTACTGTCACTCACTGTTTCACTTTAAAATTATATCTTGTTGTGTGGATCTTCATTTTGCATGTTTAAGGTCTTTTTGCACACACAACACGTAGATCTACATGTTTTCTATTATGATATGTTTCTTTTGGTGTATAAATGCATGATAGGGGGACAAACTTGGCAAAAGTCGGTAGCTCTCATGGTTGTTGTGACCATGCCGCCACTTTCCCCAATTTTTAGTCCCTAATCTAGTGTGCTTTTGAGGCCATACTTCTACATGTTTGTTTATGGGAATGCTGGATATTCCATAAAAAATACTTGGTCTAATTCAGCCACGTAATGAGTATGAACATAACCCATAATTTTGTGCGATGCATGCTGTTTTGTGTGGTGTTTCTGACATGATTTGAGTTCAAGCACCATAGTGAGAAACCTTTAATATGGTAATAAAATATTTAAAAATTATATTTTGACTTCATAAATGTCTAATATAAACATGCTAAGTTTGGGGCTTACTAAAAATCATTTAGGTTGTCTCCTTTGTCCAGATTGTGCAGGAATGAAGGATGAAACCCTAGTTCCCTTGGCCCTGATGTAAAATCTAAAATAATGGGAAAATAGTGATGGATTTGAATGAAATTATTTCCACAATTTAGGACATTGACCGTATAATTTTTTCCAAATTTAGGAGCAAATGGGTTAGTATACCATGAGTTATGAATTTCCTAAACCTGTCAGATCACCCCAACTCTAGAGATGTCCTATCCAATTCCCTCTATTGTCAAGCCCACTCAGGCCTAGCCACTTGGTGTTTGTACCAACTATTTCATTGAGCTCAAACCCGAGGTGTTGGCTAACTATGACCACTTACCTAGGACCATTGGGAGTCTCTAAACAAAATAGTGCACAACCTAGGAATGTTGTCCCCAACACCTTAGGTTCAACCATAGTGGGCTTCATTCACTATTATTGGCCCAGGGTCGGTCTTCATAAAAATTCTAGATAAGCCTTAGATGTCAAGGCCCACTAGTCCATGTTTCAACTGATTTGGACAGCATTTGTTCCATCTAAAAAATCATTCGGTTCAGCTGTTTGATAAAAACCTAGAATCGGGATAAGTCACTAAGGGTACATGAAATCGTAAACATTAATTGGGGGGCACCTAATAAGGTTAAACACTACATTAATCTAGTGATAAAGTTGATTATGTGCTTTAAGTTATGAGCACATGTCAGGGCTTTGACTCATTTTACGTGCATGTGGTCAGCAAGTGACTAGGGTTCTTTTCACTTGTTAGCATACACAAAGTAAGCACACTGAGTTAGCACAATGTGCTCAACCCATCCAGGTTCAGATGACTCATTTGTTTCATCTATTGTTTGACTCCTTGAGAGGATTTAACCGAGTATTAGACGATAGGATGACATCGGCGGAATTTTATTAGATCCCTCCAATAGCAAGCCATTTAATGTACTTTTCCCTTAAGTTTGATAAAAATACAAAGATGAGATCCTTTGTTATTTTTCCAAATGAAGATATAAAAACGTATGATATAAGCCAATCCATAACCTATTATATAAGTACACATATTTTTATATATTTCACGATTAAGAAAGTAAGTAGTATAGATTGTACTAATACTTCTTTCTTTTTAAAATAGTGCAATGTATGTAGATACCATGAATAAAGTGCATTTTCGAAAACTGTGGCACTTTAATACCGAGCCACTTAAGCATGCAATTGTGGAATGCAAACCACCTTCGTAACAGCCAATTTGATTTGAACATATGACCGACTCGTTGGTCTATACATCTTTGATAATAATGTGCCACCTGCATTACCCATGCTAAACTACATTAACCTGATCTACTATGCTTGAATCATACTTGCACTTACACACTGAGTTATCATAGCTGAACTATTAAACCGAGTACATATCTGAAATTATGGGAAAATATAAAAAATGTACCTGCGGATGTAGACTTGGATCTACGCATCTGGAATAACTAATCATTTACACTCAAATGCACATAGCCTAGTATCTTAATGGACAAAGAAATGACTCTAATACCAAAATTGTAATACTTACTTCAATTTAAACCCAAATGAGATCGAAATATTAAACCTTTGAGAAGTTACTCACGATTACTTAACATGGAATATTGACCATAAGTTGGACCTAACTACTTTTCGTGTTATAAGACAAAGGACCTAAGTGGATCTCTAATGTGCATACAAAAGATGGTCATGCACGGCTAGTGTGGGCTCGTGTAAATAAGACAATTATATAAATTTAAGTTATAAAAGAGATTAAATTGCAAAGAAAATTTAATATAACTTTTCTGGTAACCAAGACTACGGGAGAAAACTCCCGGCAAGACAACCGATTAAAAATACAACAATAATTATAAACATAAGGTGGGAGGGCATTAATCATTATCTGTCACACCATTGTTGACCGTATAAGGTAGAAAGGTTATGACCATCTAATCATCATATTTTATCTAATCATATAATCATGGCAAGAATAACACTTAATAGGATATTTTTAAAGCGTGGAGGCGTGTGGTGTACGTTGTGCTTACCCCTAATCATGATACCATCTTCCCTCCTGTGTGTCATATCTTTCGCCAGTTAGAAATAAGTATGCTGTCGCCCATATCTCGTGACATTTCCACATAGTGTTGCGTCACGTTACATGCTATGGTCCGTGGCCCCCAATAAGAGAAGTGATTGACAAGAAATATGAACTTTTCCCGGAAAGCAGTTTGAGTCAAAACCCATTTGCTTGCTGAATCGATACTTTGTCTACCAGTAGAAAATTAGGAATCTGGGAACCCCACTTCGACCAATAAATGTCCCGAGTCGATCATACCTACTTTGGTAGATAAAATATGACATATGATATATATTAGGATGATGTGGCTCCAAGATAAAAAGTTCTTTTGAAATTTCTTCTTCAACGTCTAACATGAGAAACTGGCAGGCACCGTAAACGCCATCACAAAGAAAGTTATTACTTTTTAAAGCTATTTTGCTTGACGTAAAGTATTAGGACTTGGAGTTTTTTCTTTACATGTGTCCCTGTCAGAAACATCCGGTTTTTATAAGAAAGATTAAAGAACATATAAAACAAGTAAACCATCAACACGACGGCATGCAAATACGCCTTTATTTTTTTACACTTCGACAATTCTGTTAAACAGACCTGAGTTCGACAGCATGTTGATAAAAGTAAAAGTTTAACAATTTCTGTAAAAAATTGTTTTTATTGATACTTATTCTCACAAAAGGAAGTTATTTCCTTCATTAACCCATATTGCTCCCCATATTCACAAATTTTTCAAAATATAGATGGTAGCAAAAGAAAAACCCCATTATTGCTCCCAAACTCAAAAAAAGTAGAGTATTGGTCATGAATAATATATTAACCATCAAAATTTTATCATTTATTGGAACTCTGGTCCTAATATAAAAGGGACACTGTTTTGGCATGAGGTGGAAGTACAGAAAGAAAGAATAGTCACATAATATTTAAGAAATGAAAATCTTTTCATAGTTATAATATTTTTGGAATATATATAGTCATAACTTTGAATTAATTCAAAATATTTTTAAAATTAATATTTTAAATATTTTGAAATAAAAAATAGCACTTAAAAACTATCCCTTAAGTTGAATTCAAGCTTACTCTGCCAAAATCTTTTCTCGTTGGGTTGTCTAGCATTTAAAGTCAGAAAGACCATCCTAGTCCTTGGTAGTCGTGGAAATAACATTTAATTTTACTCCACATAGAAAAAGATAACCTCCAATTTAAGATGGAGTCTTCCTGCAATTGACATCTGCCATCCTCTCTGCATAACAAAGTATACATAAATGTTAATGGGTTCAATCCATTTAGAGAAAGACTTTCTACATGCTCACCTCATTACAAAATTCCTTTACTATCTTCCTAAATCAACACCTATTGTTTATAAAATTAAATAATAAATTACTTGTAAACATTAATATTCAGCTTTTAAAATGAGACATAATTCTTTTTATAGAGTTATCATTTTACCAATATGATTTGTAAAAAGTAATATGAAATGGTTACTCATTTCTCTCTTTAAAACTTTGTAATTGGCCAATATTCAACTTTAATATTATAAAATATTGATTTAGCTAAAATCAAAGAATATCATTTACAATAGTCAAATGAAGTTGCTCCCGGAGTCTTGTCACTAAAAGTGTCACTTGTGGACTTCAATAAATTAGAAGCCTCGAGATTAAGTCGACATAGGAAGGTTTTAGTGGTAAGGTAGAGTTTTAAACTTATGCTACAAAGTCGAGCGGCCTTGCATTCTCTTGTTGGAACCTTAATAGATAAAAAATTAGGTGCCCTTTTGAAGCAAGGAGTTATTATATAACGATTTCGTTTAAAATTTTTTACATTATAAGTATTTTGGGAGAAAAATAGATGGTTATTTAGATTTTATGAAATATTAATGGCGATTACTCCACCTACCTTGTACGGAAAATTAAATTAGATTAATTTTCTTTTCTAACGGGTCACTAGGTTGAGTCAAAAACACTAATATTTTAAAGTAACTAGGTAGTGACCTAGGCGATGTGCAGAGCTACACTTAAATATTATTTAATTATTTTATAAAGCATTTAATTGTGAGAGAAAATTTGATGTAAATACTCAAAAATTATATCATAATTTTTTATTCTAATATAAATAGTTAAAATAGTAGATGTTTTTATTTGTAGAAAATGACAACGGTTAGAAATATCCAACTTTGCGGTCAAAAAGTTGTATACATTTTTTATGATGTGCAAGAAGAAGAAAAGTTGAAGCGAAAATAAAGCTGAAAGTACTTCACTTGATAAGTACCTACTATTATGATAAAAATAAAAAGAAAATAAGGCTTCTTGCTGTTTCTTTTGAGGTAAACCTGAATATATATAAGAAAGAATGTACTAAGTATCACATCTTAGCGTATAAATAAAGGTCTATTTTATAATTTTGTTTGTTCTGAAGTTAATTTAGCTTAAGTACCAATACACACTCGTGACTAGATTCGGGTGCTACTACTCATATAAGAGTGTTAATGCAGAGTTGTCTAAATTGCGAAAACCAAATGATGTCTGAAAGATTCATTTATGTGGGTGATGATAAATTAATTATAATTGAATCAATAGGGATGTTTAGATTATTATTAAAGACAAGATATTATTTGGATTTGTAAGAGATATGAAGTACTATTTTTTAGACAAAATTTAGTTTCTATTTCTATATTGAACAAATCTAGTTACTCTTGTTCGTTTAGAAATAATAAAGTTAGTCTCTTTCTAAATTTAAATATTGAGGGTACATGTTCCTTTTATTTTATGATAATCTATATTTACTTGATACTATTATATTTTTATAAGGAAACAACTTGACAAAACTGTTAAAGCTATCAGATCTAATTGTGGTAGTGAATATTATAGTAGATATGATGGATCAGGTGTGCAATGTCCAAGACCATTTGCTAAATTTCTAGAAAGAGTGCAGAATTGTCCCACAATACACAATGTCAATTACTTCTAGCATGAATGGTGTTGTTGAAAGACGAAACCGAACATTAAGGACATGATGAGAAGTATAATTATTCATACTACTTTACCTGATTCACTTTGGGGTGAAGCACTAAAGACAATAATATATCTTTTTAATAGAGTACCAATAAAGGCAACAATTAAGACCCCTTATGAATTGTAGACCGAAAAATAACCTAGTATTAAGCATTTACACATTTGGGGTTGTCCAGTTAAGGTAAGGCCTTATAGGCCAAATAAAAAGAGCTAAACTTAAGAACAATTAGCAGCTATTTTGTTGGGTATTCTGAACAATCTAGAGGGTATAAGTTTTATAATCCCACAATAAGGTCATTTTTTATGACGAAAAATGCACATCTCTTTGAGTTTGTTGAGTTTGGAGGGGAAATGAAGTTAGAGACTTTGTCTTTGAAGAAGAATATGTTTCTCTTTCCATGATTGTTCTTGATAATAATCAGCTTCAATCAACGTCCTAAAATTACATAGAAGGAAAAGAAATGCAAAAGATTCCCTATAGTTCAGAATAGGAAGTCTTATATATGCTCAAGTATGCTGCATCCGGATATTGTACATATTGTTAGAATGTTGGGTTAATATTTAAGTAATCCGGGATTGGATCATTAGAAAGCAGCCAAAAGAGTCATGATGTATCTTCAAAGAATAAAAAATTACACTCTTATATATCGAAAGTCAGATCAACTTGAGATCATTGGGTATTCTGATTCCAATTTTGCTAGATGTCAATATAGTCATCGATCTACTTTTGGCTATGTCTACCTACTTACTAAAGGAGCTATTTCTTGGAAGAGTGCTAAGTAGGCACTCATAGCTTCTTCCACCATGGCAGTTGAATTCATAGCTTGTTATGAAGCATCCAATCAGGGAATATGGTTGCAGAAATTTTGTCACAGGGTTGTGCATTGTTGATAATATTGAAAGTCCACTTAAGTTATTTTGTGACAATCAGTCTGTCGTATCATATTTAAATAACAACATAAGCTCATAGAGATCAAGTTCCTTGTTGTGAAAGGAAGAGTTTAGAGTAATAAAGTTTCGGTAAAGTCTCTATAGAGCATATTAGGATAAACTCTATAGTTGCGGATCCATTTAATAAAAGTTTACCACCGAAGGTCTTTCATTAGCATGCTGCTCATATGGGTGTTGTATCATTTAATGATATGCTACTTTAGTGGGAGCTTGTTTTATTATGGTAATTGGTTTATATTTCACTCTTTCACTCTATTTTGGTGATCTCATAAAGTTAGACCAGTTGAAAATAGGCATGTTCAGATCAAATTACATATAATTTTTATGCTAGACATCCACACTTGATTTATGTCATTCAATTATATTGATGTACGTGATTATAGATGGGTTTAGTTATAATAAATGTAATGAAAATCATCTTGATCTTATATTAACATTAATTAATGAATGAGATTATTATTTTAGAATAATAATATTTGTTATTTTGGAGCTCGTAAGGTTACATACAACTATCTTTGTGTGTGTGTGTGTTATATATATATATATATATATATAGTCTAAGTAGGAGATCGTTGGATGATGGAGTGGGAGATTGTTGGATGCTGGAAATAAATATATAAATGAATCTGAAATTGTATCATATGTTGTTATTTAAGGTTGGCCTAAATTTAATTAATCTATTAAAGTTAAGTATTTATATGCCATAAATAAAAATGTGGAATTTAATGTGTGAATACCATAAATATATATGTAGAATTCAATGTGTAGATATTATTTTCGTAATTTCTTTTTTATGATGGGTCAAATTAAAATTATGAAATTTAAGATATAAATAAAGAGGCTATAATCCCTAAATTTATATGTAATTTTTGTTTTGGCATTCCATTGTCTATTAACTTTGGTTTTAAAAACTAGTTTTGAATTTGAAAGATCAAAACGTAAAGAAAGGTAAAGAATCAATTTTCTTTTATGATTCAGGTATGCTTCTACTATGCAATTTTATTTACTTAATAATTTAATATAGAGTGTAATAAAATTTTATTTTTAAGTTTAAGTTATAAAGTTTTAACAAGTAGCACAGGCTAGCAAGAAAAGGTTTGTACAAACCTTCCACCCTTTGAACCTCTAAGTAGGAAAATTGATTCATATGCTTGGCTCAAAGCTGTAGAGGATCGTTCTCCCGTAAGTCTTAAGAAAGAAAACGAAGCCTGGCCGGCCCATATAAGCCACAAATATTGCGAGGAGGAAGGTAAGCAAACTTATTCAGGAAACTAGGAAAAATATACATTATTTAAGGCCCTTCATTGGAATTCAAGTGAATAGTAGTTGGTTGATCTTTTAGTACATCAAGATACAAAAGGTTATAGTCAGTTGCTTTTTGTTGAATAATGGAAGGAGAGAGATTAGCTAGCTATTGGGGAAGAATATTAATTGATTCTTCAGCCCATGTTGATGGATTGGACGAATACAAAGCGACAAGGATGGAGGAATTTTGTTTGAGGGTGCAACAAATTGAACGTAAGATAACGAAACGACAAGAACAGAAGACAGAACCTGGCGATCCTTTACACTTCAAAACCAAGGGTCAATAGTTGTCCGTGTTTACCCGATGAAAAGTTGAGAACCACATTAGATCTTACCTCAAAATAAACGAGATATATACTTTCCTTTTCATAGTTACGTTTAAAACACTGTAGCCGTATGTACAAAAAAATATCGTAACCGACTTTTTGTGGTTGATACTCATAGCTGTTCGTCATATTACTTTAGCAACTGCACATAAAAATTTTGCAACAGATTTAAATTCTTCTGAGAAATGCTTATAATTTTTTTTTATGCTCATACTTGGCCATTAGCTTAGGCAGGCTAGCCTAGTAGAGCAATGTCTATCTGTGTCCCTAGTCGTTACCTGTCCCTCTTACATGCTTTTCGTATTTTTTCTATAAATTTTAACATTATTTTATTATTAATTAATTTTTAGTTAGTTAACATAGTGTTAAGCACTTTTGGCCCCTAAAAATTATTTGCAATAATCAAACAAGACTTCAATTGGATTGCAAAGCTTAGTCAAAGAATAATGCTTTCCTATTATCCAATATATAAGTCATAAACTTCATCTTCGACTGATATGTGATAAACTTAATAATCTTCCTTTCACATAAATGAGCGACTTTAGATTTTCATTGTCTGACAATTTTTTTATTAAATGAAACTCACATATCATTGTCTGATAAACTCCTCTTAAATCATCAGGTAAAACCCATAAAAATGACTTTTACAATAAGCGTAAGCAAACACCAAACACAACCAAGCTTTGACATTACTTGTTGGGCTCTTTCGGCCTTCAAAAAGGAGTTGTAACAACAAAAAGTGACTTACAACATGTGTTTCATACCTCTATCATTGACTTTGGTCCGACTTTGGCTTTTGGTCCAATTTAGTTTGATGTTGGTTTGAGTCCTTGTGGGTTGGCATTGGGCGGTGTGTTGGCCAGTTGGTTAGAGCTTCATTTGTGGTTTTGATCTTATTTAATATATAGTTTAGGGCCGTTTAACATGCATTTAGTGTTTGAAATTTACCAAAATTTTTGTTTGATGTATTTTTGAAATCCATGTCAAATTGTAAAAATTGATTTTCCTATGGGGTTTGACCATTTTATTTTGCACATCGATTTTTGTGTTATGATTTGATTTTGTTCTTCGGTCAGTTACAAGAAAACAATTGCGTCATTAGCTCCCAAAAGGATATAACATGGATAGGGCACTACGTAGGCATGTCATGGGAGGGCACGTCGACATACATGCCATGTGTCAACCACATGTTAGTCGCATGGGCTTAGGTCGTTTATCACTTTAGGACATGTTATTTATTATTTTTGGGTGAGTTAGTAGGCTTATTGCATGTCATTTTTCTTAATGTTTCCCCATCAATTAGTTCTGTCGGTGATGAATGAAGGTCACAAACTCTACAGATAAATAAAATTCCAATTTTGGTGAAAAAACCTAAAACTTCACACAAAATAATCTATCAAGCAATTCCCAAGATAGAGAGAAGGGTGGCTAGGGAGAGAAGGTAGAGAGAGGTCATGTTAGAGAGAGAAGATGGCGGCTAGAGAGGGAGGGCGACTAGGGCTTGAAGTTGCAAATAATTCAATTTTGTCCTATATGCCTCCTTAAGTACACATGGTTCTACTCACATATGAACTCCTCTAATTAATCTCTATGAACTAAACTACCACCCTTAAACCTCCTACACGAACACCTAAGTGAACAAACTCATCCACATCCAATGACAGACTCTTACCCTAGGGCAAAATTCGACTCTTAGACAACTAATAATGCTAGACTTTCATTTAAATCACCTGATCATGTAAGTAAGTACCTAAGCTCATACATTAGACTTGAAAACTAGTCAAACAACTATTAAGGATATGGAATTGGATCACATGTGACCGTATCCAACTTATTCACCAAAGATAAAAGCTTGTCCAACAATTAATTTCTAGAGATCTTACTTGACCATTTGCTCCCTTTCATGATTGAACGTTAGACAGAGGTCTTACTTAGGCAAGCCCAAATATCATCAAGACATAAATATATACTTCAAAGTTTCTTTCATTAATCTACTCTAACTTATACCAAGAAAAAACTTTTACGTGCTAAAAAATAAGGAGTTAACTGCAGCACTATCCTAGTTAAGAGAAGGAAAAATAAACTAAGTAATATTGGCAAAGCAACCAGATATTATATATTTGGCAGAGGTCACCACCCTTTCGCTGGAAGGTTTTCCCTCTTTTATAAAAACCCCACATTTCTCCACTTTTCGCCCCTTCCTTTGGTTTGCTCTAACCTCCTTGCCTTCCTAGCTTCTCTTCTTCCTTCCTTAGGTTCACCTTGCCCTCCTAAGCCTCTCCAAACTTTCTTCATGGACTAGGGTTATAGGTCTTGGGTTGGGATGTCCCAAGAGACCTCCCTCTTGGTGCGTTGGTGGTAAGTCACTCCCTTTATGTTATTCTGCTTGTGTTTTACTTGTTACTTATTTGTCAGCTATATGAGCATTTTTATGGTATTTGTCTCATGTTTCCATGTGTGTTAGGAGCATTTAAGAGGCAATTTTATGATTTTTTTGTGCTTAAATGCATAGTGATCTATTTTTTAACATTCCTTGGTTGCATGTTTGCAGTGTCTTGGTATATCTCCTACATAACCCTTGATATATGTGTTCGGGTGTGGGATTTCCACTCTTGTGATCATGGTTCGTTTTGAATTAGAGGGTTTAGTTGGACCAAGGTGTCCTTGCTATGTAAAGAAACTTAGCGATAAAAATATAAACAAAATACCACAAGCATGGAATAGAAAATTTTTTACGTAATTCGTTTAAGTTTAACACAAATCTTTAAGTTATTCCAACGTAAGATTAAGACTCAGAATCCACTAATTTTCTTTTCCTTTATAAATTACAAAACTCAGTAGATTTTTGCCACTTTGAACCATGCCTTAATATACATGCCCGAGTTTAAAGATCTAAGTTCTACCATCTTCGGTCTTAAAATGATAGAACAGACCTCGCCAACGCATTTGGATTGTGGAAAAATGGTATGGTACCCAATTTCACACAAAATGGTACACACGAAGCCCTTAGAAATAAAGTTTGACTTGAGTCTCCTTGGAATTGGACTGAATCAAACCGGATTCAATTTAGATTGCACATGGCGTGAACTGGACCAGGACCAGATGGGCTGCCTTGTTTGTACATGGGCTAATAGGATAGTCGATAGACATGGTCAGAAATTCGAGGCAGCAAACGACAGTCAATTTAGTGGACTAACGGATCTATCCAGCACTCGTCAGCTGCAGGCTGCAGCCCACTTAAACGGGTAACTGGACCCCAAAGCTTTCTCCTTCTCCACTTCTCCCACGTCTCTTCCTCTTCTCGGCACTGACGGTGTGTGGCAATCTCCTCCATGAAGCAAGCATGCCTCCGGCAAGGCTCCAAGCACTAAAGTCGGCTCCATTGTGGCTCTTTTCGGGTGATAAGAATGGACAACAACTATTTGGAGATGGATCTGTTAGATATTTGATAACTTAAAATTAGACAAAACTTGATAACTTAAACAAGATCGTTATCCGTCTTAATTTCAAATCATCAAGTAAATAAAACTAGATAGCATAAGCATACCTAAATCCATAAATAAATAGATACTTTAGTACCTTAGGTTTTGATCTTCTAAATTCAACACTAATTTTCAAAACCAAAGTTACTAGACAATGGGATACAAGAATAAAAACTAGATATGAATTCAGAGACTTTAACCTCCTTATTTATAGCCTGAATTTCATAATTTCAATTTAACCAATTATAAAAGAGAAATAACAAAAATAATATCTACAAATTGAATTCCACACTTTTTATTTATGATATTCACATTGAATTCCATACCTTATTTATAAACAATGAATCCTTTAACTTTAATAGATCAATTTTTAATTAGGCCAACCTTATATAATAGCATATTATACAATTCCAAATTTATATATATATATATTATGTCCAACATCTAACAATCTCCCACTTGGACAAAATATATACACAAAGATATTGTATTTAACCTTATGAGCTCCAAAATAGCATATGCTATTATTCCAAAATAACAATTTCGTCCATTAATCAATGTTAATATAGGATCAAGGCGATTTTGTTACATTTATCATAACTAAACCCATCAATGGTCACATACCTCAATATAATTAAATGACATAGATCAAGTGTGGATGTGTAGCATAAAAATTACATGTAATTTATCTGAACATGCCTATTTTCAACTGGTCCAACCTTATGAGAACACCAAAACAAAGTGAAAGAGTGAAGCATAAACCAACTACTGCAATAAAAAAACAAACTCCACTAAAGTAGCATATCATCAAATGATACTACACCGATATGAGTAGTATGCTCATGAAAGACTTTAGGCGGTAAACTTTTAGTAAGTAGATCCGCAACAATGGATTTTGTCCCAATATGCTCTATAGAGACTTTACCGAAACCTTATCACTCTAAACTCTTTCTTTCACAATAAGGAACTTAATCTCTATGAGTTTTTGTTGTTATTTGAATATGATAATGCAGATTGATTGTCACAAAATAACTTAAGTGGTCTTTCAATATTATCAACAATGTGCAGCCTTATGACAAAATTCTATAACCATATTCCCTAATTGGATGCGTCATAATAAGCTATGAATTTAGTTGCCATGGTGAAAGAAGATATGAGTGTCTGCTTAGCACTCTTCCAAGAAATAGCTCCTCTAGCAAGTTGGTAGATATTGCCAGAAGTGGATCAACAACTATATTGACATCTAACAAAATCGGAATCAGAATACCTAATGATCTCAACTTGACCTGTCTTACAATATATAAGCATGTAATGTTTTATTCTATGAAGATACCTCATGACTTTATTAGCTGCTTTCCAAAGATCCATTCTTAGATTACTTAAATATTTGCCCAACATTCCAAAAATATACGCAATATTTGGACACGTACATACTTCAACATACATAAGACTTCCCACTACTAAAATATAGGGATTCTTTTGCATTTCTTTTTCTAATGTGTCAATTTTAGGACATTGATTGAGACTGAATTTGTCTCCTTTAAAAACAAGGTATCTCCTGGTTTACTATTTTACATGTCAAATCTCTTAAGCACTTTTCTATATAAGTCTTTTATGATAATTCGAGTATACATCAAGAGTGATCCTGACGTATTCCTAATACAAAAGACGCATTTCCAAGATCTTTCATTTCAAATATCTTTGACAAAAATCTCTTGGTGTCGTGCAAGAAACTTATATCATTATTGGCAAGTAATATATCATTAATGTAACACCCCAAATTTGGCCCATGCTCGTGAACCGAACCGGCATGTTACAGGCCCCGGTTAGGTCGGCTAACCCGAACCCAACTCGCGCGGATCTAATCTCGGCGTCTTAAGATGAAGATATTACTCGTCATGCATTGATGAATGCACAAAATCCTAACATGATACTACATGGATGACATGCAAACTAAATTACACACCATCACAATTACGATCAAAATCGATGAAAATTCTAAAATAAAACAGACAGAATTTCCCCTAAAAGTGCAATTAGGGTTCCCTGTCAAAATACTATATATAAACATATATGTAAACATGTATCTATACATCACGCAACTTCATTCACACAATCTGTCATCGTGTCTTAGCATTCAATCATGTCACATCATCATATCTTATCATCATCTCATGACATTCAATCATATCATACCATGTCTTAGCATTTCACAACATCCGCAATATAATAGTATCATAAACAAAACATAACCACTTAATCGACTGACATGTGTGCAAGCGACAACAATGCTCCTCCGTCCAAGCTGGCTCCTCCAACTCTGATTATTACCTACATATAGTATAAAGACACATCAGTGACAAGTGTTACTAGTCCGAAAAATAAAATAACTATAACAAGCTGGTTATGAGAGCAAACTCTCATATGAAAGAAAACATCATATACTCCACGTGAACAATCTGAAGGGCACTACCGAGGAGCTGGTTTCTCCATCTCTCGTCTCACTGAAAACGCGAAAACTACATATATATAGGGCTGGGTACGGATTTATATAATAAGCCTGAAGGCAACTTGTGGTGGATCTTGTTTTCGAAATCATCCTCGAGGGATCTCATCCTCGAGGGGTTATTAATCCAGAAATCTGTTCAGCTAGATGACCCGAGTTAAGTGGGATCCAATAAAACGTCACTTATGCCGTCCTGCAAATGATAAGATAAACATACAATAGAAAGACGTAAAACAGAGTCGAGTCCTAAACGGACCTGGTAGAAGCTCCAAGCGTGTCATCGTGCCTTGGCGGTGAGCTCCTACTCCGTACCTACACATCAAAACTAAATACTAACGCCCACTAACTACATGATGCATCAAACTCAATAAACATCACACAATACGAATAACATCCATCAACAGTCAAGTAATCATAATGTGAAAATAATTCTAAGCCATCCTATTCATACCAATTTTATACTATTTTTCTAAGTTACGTCGTACTCGATTAGCATGCTCATATTTACTTATCTCACTAGATTACTTATCCTCCATGCACTATCAATCACATCATGTAACTTCATTCATAGTCTGGCATTCATCATGACAACTAGTTAATTCTAGCATGCTATGCTAACAATCATAATCAATTTTAAATAACTCAATCGGAGGTAATTATACCTCACGTAGTCGGCAATCGGCGACGGCTAGGGTTCCGTCGCGTGTCTCGGAGCTCAAATTCGGCGCTCATCGGCATCCGAAGCTCGATCGGGCTCGACTGGGTGAGCCCCGCGGAAGATCCGGTGAATTCCGACGAATTCCAGAAATTCCGGTTTTCCGATGGTTTTCGAGGGCGGTTTTCCAGCGACAGTCGCCGGTAGCGTCTACTGGCTGGAAAGTGGTCGTGTTGGGTACCCTTGGAACCGGATCGGTGAGCCCAACTCATCTACGAGGTCGACGAGGCCAACGGAGGTGGTGGCTCACCGGAAAATGCATAAAACTGAGCCGGCGGTGATGGTGGCTAGATCCGGCCGGCCACGGCGGCGATGGCCTCCGTTCCGGTCGGGGAAGGTCGCTGGAGGGCTGAGGGTGCTGAGGCGACCGACTGATCGCGGTGGTGCTGGTCGCCGGCGGCAGAATCGGCGACGGAAGCACAATACGGGCGCGGCGTCGCGGTGTGGCTTCCTCGCGTCGTGGCGGCCCGATGAGGGTTGGACTTGGTCGGGGCAGCACGGCGACGTCATCGCGGGGCTAGGTGGCGATGATCGGCAGCCGGGCGGCGCCGGCAGCGGCGGCGGCAATGCGCACAAGGGCTGCGTTGGGCAAGGGTTTGGGGAAGAAAAGAAGGGTGCGGGGGTGTGATGGTGGCAAAGTCGTATATATTACTTGACTCGTCTCCGACTCGAGTCAAAAATAATATTTAAGTCCTAAAAAAATTCCAAAAAATTTGGGAAAAATCCCATAAAATCAAACAACACCAAAAAATCATAATGATATGCTCTAGAACTATCAACCCACCCAAAATGCCCGTAACGCGTCCTAACGCGGTAAACGGCCTAAAACTAATTCTACGATCCATTATATATCATAATAAAAAAAATGGAACTGCATTCTCTCATATATTCTGATAACTCATTCTTTTCTGCTGTGTCCATGATGTTATCATCATATACTTGGGTACACATGACCCTCATGGCTCATACACGAGACCGGCGTTGGCTCAGTACACGTGTTCTGAAACTGACTCGACTCGAAAATAATGGTCGAACCGACAGGTTCTGAATATAAAACCTTGACTCGAATCATGGGTTTTACAATCTTCCCTCTTTATAAAAATTTCGTCCTCGAAATTTTAACTCAAGGAGGTTCTGCTGAACTACTACCTGGAAGCTAGATACACACCAGTTGTATCCTTTACTCTTTGATAGTCATGTAAATCCTCACTGTAGTTGCGCTGTTATGATGGGTTCTGCTTATGATCCTGTCAATATCAACATTCTGTTTCTAAGCTGTCTGTGCCTGTTCTGATCCCTACTGCTAACTCGGCGGAAAAACCCTAGGTCACCCCTAAGGGCCTATTGGGTTGGTCAAGCAGATACACTAGAGTATCGCAAGGCTCTAATCTGAGCTATGTCTGGGAAAACTACGGCGAGGGTAAGACTACTGCTAGCATCTACCCATGTCCCTCTAATCCTCATCTATGTGGAAAGTCACCTACATGTACTCCCAGGAAACTCAATCCTAAGTCCTACAACCATCCTAAGGTGTGCTATAAGTCTCCTGTTAGGTACGAGTGTATAGGCTAATGAGCTGCACGGCTCACTGTCGCCAATCTAGATCCAACTCTCAGGTGTCCTTGTATAAGGAACTGGACCGCTCACTGGGTCCTAGTTGACTCGGTCCTCAGCCAAATATCTTACTCTGTTCTATAAGAGAACAAGGATAGCTGCTATGACTCTACTGCATACTATGGCTCAGGTGACTATCTACACAGCCACTAACTACTACTGAAGGGAGGTGAGAACACCTGTACATACACAGCGTGTCTCAAGGAGTATGATGACATACTCTACATGGGGCTGGAGAATCCGCATCTGGTCTGTGACGTACTCTGGTCAATGTATACTCATCTCAATAATCTGGACAACTGATAGTAGAACTGAAATATCTAGAGGGGTGAGTGGAAAGCTGTCTGTCATCTTTGGGTTATAGGAAGGGAGGCTGAATCTCATAGAAATCTAGTCACACTGCTCAAGAACTCTCAATAGGGGACATCTCATCCTCACATGTGGTATCTGATGCAAGGTAAATAGGGAATCCATTAGGCCAAGAAAACTTGCTACATAGGTATGTCACTCTGATCTATGGTAAGGTTAGGGTGTCATGCAAATGGTAGGGGAAATAAAATCCCTATGTAGCGTACTAGGTGGCTAAAATCTCGATAGGTCTATGGACTTGTCTCTAAGATCACCATGATTTACTATGCCATAGGTGATCAGCTGTGAAACAGTCAATCAATGACAAATCTCAGAAACGGCTCCTAAGTAGCTCTAGTTTAATCAGCTAACAGTAGGCACATGTTTCTCGATACTATACTAGTTACGCACTTCTAAACGGGCGGGGTTCAAACGACCCAAAGAACCACTGTTTCTCCTCAAGTCTACGGGGACTCATAATGAGGTTCGTCACGTGTCTCGTCCGCTCTTCAGTGGTGTGTGACCTGCCGTTCCGTACCGATTTGCAGTACTAATCTTGACTCACATGACTACTACCGCTGTGGTAGACTCTCAAGCAAGGCTATCAACCAAGATGAGCATACACTGGTATCACTCCGTCTGGTCTGCATGGTCTGTTCTGTCTGAAGTCCCTATTTACATTGTTCTCAAGCTGGGGTGAGGTCCGTCATTGTAAGATCGGTCTGCCCATACCGACCTGCACTGTAAACCATAATCAGTACCATGAAGGTGCTTCTATACTCAGGGTAGGGCTCAACCCTATGTCTCAAGGTAAGGACCTAATCGTGCTGGCAAAACACAAGGGAATCGCTATCTCTCTGGAAAACACTCTCGCTGACCCCTCTATCTATGCCCCATACAAAGTCAACCTCATATCGCTGGCTGGCCACTCGCTAAATGGGTTAAACTACGCATGTGATCATCTACTAACCATCTTGGTTGTGTATGCCAATTGTGGCCCATGGATGCCACATCATACAGTCTGTACAATTTAACCATTGTGACCGCCCATCTGGAGGTCATACTATCATGTTCCATGAATCTGTCCATACGCATCTCTATGAGACTGTAACTAACAATGTCTGATGGGGACATCTTGCAATATTCATCTGACCTAAGGGTGTTAGGTCCAGACAATGATTGCAAGAGAGCTGTGAAGTCGGATCCTATGCCATCTTATCGGAATAAGCTCCGTTTTCCTTAACTCTTTTCTATTCTGCTAACTTCACTGTAACTATTCCTTGTTCCTCAAACTCTAGTCCTATTAAACCTTAACTAATCTACTCGGTCGGTGGATGAGCAATACACAGACGGTAGTAGTGCGTCTTCGGTCAGTGGTAGTGAATCTCGGACGGCGGTTGTGTGCCTCGGGCGGTGGTTGTGCAACTCGGTCGGCGGTTGTGCAACTCGGTCGGCGGTTGTGCACCTCGGTCGGTGGTTGTGCATTCGGTCAGTGGTTGTGCACTCGGTCGGCAGTTGTGCACTACCTAGATGCAGAAATATCTAATCCTACTCATATGCATCGTAAATCAACTACTATCTCTGCCATATCTTGGCTGCTATTAACTCGGTTCAGGTTGTCCAATCATGCGTGTCTGATCCAGAAGGGTTTGGATCATGATGCTGACACATATGATGGTCAACCTATGCTAAACCCCACTCTGATCTCCTGAAATTTAGAGTGGCTGCTTCTATCAGTGCTGACTAGCCCTCAAATGGCAATCACTGATCTAGTGCCTTATCTTTGGTAGAATCTCATCAAATGTCTGATCTCGTAGGCACTGGTGGTCCTGATCTTTTCCTTGTTATGTCCAATCCTATGTCTCACTACTCATCCTCATTCACTACTATTTTCTAGAAGTGGTCCCTCTCAAGTTATCTACCCACTTCAAGCTCCTTCCCATTATGCACACCACGTTCCCTGGAAGTAGGACTAATGTGGTGACATACAAAGGATGGACACCTAGTTAACATCCAATTCATCCAAATCTCTTATGCGATGGACAAAATTAGTGGGTCTCTAAGCCCATCATGACAAGCCTGTCAAATTCCTGCTGACATCTACTGACATCCGAATCTGGTATAAGATGAGAACCTTATACCCTTTCTACATCTACCAGCATTACAACATGCCCTACTCACATCTAACTTACCAATAGTCTGGTATCATCCCATAGAAATGACCTGTCAACTCAACTAAGGTCAGTTCCACATAATTCTGATCCAGTCCTAAATACACTGTTACCCAGACAACTTATGAAAAAAACATATAAAGAAAATAGACAGAAAACATACCTGCCAGTTGGACTCGGAGTAGTCTTTGCACACACATCACCGATAAATTTATCTTTCATCTTAATTGGTCGAGAGTGGCTCTGATACCAATTCTGTAACACCCCAAATCTGGTCCATGCTCGTGAACCGAACCGGCATGTTACAGGCCCCGGTTAGGTCGGCTAACCTGAACCCAACTCGCGCAGATCTAATCTCGGCATCTTAAGATGAAGATATTACTCATTATGCATGGATGAATGCACAAAATCCTAACATGATACTACATGGATGACATGCAAACTAAATTACACACCATCACAATTACAATCAAAATCGGTGAAAATTCTAAAACAAAACGGACAGAATTTCCCCTAAAAGTGCAATTAGGGTCACCCTATCAAAATACTATATATAAACATATATGTAAACATGTATCTATACATCACGCAACTTCATTCACACAATCTATCATCGTGTCTTAGCATTCAATCATGTCACATCATCATATCTTATCATCATCTCATGAGATTCAATCTTATCATATCATGTCTTAGCATTTCACAACATCCGCAAATAATAGTATCATAAACAAAACATAACCACTCAATCGACTGACATGTGTGCAAGTGACAATAATGCTCCTCTGTCCAAGCTGGCTCCTCCATCTCTGATTATTACCTACATATAGTATAAAGACACATCAGTGACAAGTGTTACTGGTCCGAGAAAATAAAATAACTATAACAAGCTGGCTATGAGAGCAAACTCTCATATGACAGAAAATATCATATACTCCACGTGAACAATCTGAAGGGCACTAGTGAGGAGCCACTGGGCTGCAGACCCGGTACCATCCCAAACTTACTGATCTGCTGCTGGTACTGTGCCACTCTCGGCACTACTTTTTCAGTACTTCACGTAAAACTTTATCCTAAGCCCTCTCCTTACCTCCATATTTCTCCTGGCCTTGAGCACGAAGGCCGAGTACTCTCAGGCAGTCGCCTTTAATACCCTTTGAACCACAAGTCCGGACATGCACTGTACTAAACAGTACCCGTAAACCTCCACGTTCTCCGGGTGTGAGGAACTCAAATGCGGAGTTGTCAGGATCCCTCGGGAATGGAACAGTCCGCTGGCACTAATCCAAAGCCCGCTTTGACTATCACGACATCCGCTCATGGTACATGCAGTCGGGTTTCTCCATCTCTTGTCTCACTGAAAATGTGAAAACTACATATATATATGGGCTGGGTAGGGATTTATATAATAGGCCCGAAGGCAACTTGTGGTGGATCTTGTTTTCGAAATCATCCTCGAGGGATCTCATCCTCGAGGGGTTATTAATCCAGAAATCTGTTCGGCTAGATGGCCCGAGTTAAGTGGGATCCAATAAAACGCCACTTAACCCGTCCTGCAAATGATAAGATAAACATACAATAAAAAGACGTAAAACAGAGTTGAGTCCTAAACGGACCTGGTAGAAGCTCCAAGCGTGTCATCGCGCCTAGGCGGCGAGCTCCTACTCCGTACCTACACATCAAAACTAAATACTAACGCCCACTAACTACATGATGCATCAAACTCAATAAACATCACACAATACGAATAACATCCATCAATCAGTCAAGTAATCATACCATAACTGTCAAATATACTCAACATGCTCACTTAATAGTTACTTATCCTCATGCATACATCACCATTACTTCATTCATAGTCTGCTTCATCATGAAACTAAGTTACATGCTATGCTAACAATCATCATCAATTTAAATAACTCAATCGGAGGTAATTATACCTCACGTAGTCGGCAATTGGCAACGGCTAGTGTTCCGTCGCGTGTCTCGGAGCTCAAATTTGGCACTCCTCGGCGTCCAAAGTTCGATCGGGCTCGACTGGGTGAGCCCTGCGAAAGATCCGGTGAATTCCGACAAATTCCAGAAATTTCGGTTTTCCGATGGTTTTCGGTAGTTTTCCGGTAGCTTCCGGCGGTTTTCCGGCGACAGTCGCCAGCGGCGTCTACTAGCCGGAAAGTGGTCGTGTTGGGTACCCTTGGAACCGGCTCGGTGAGCCCGACTCATCTACGAGGTCGACGTGGCCAACGGAGGTGGCGGCTCTCCGGAAAATGCATAAAACCGAGCCGGCAGTGATGGTGGCTAGATCCGGCCGGCCACGGCTGCGATGGCCTCCGTTCCGGTCGAGGAAGGTCGCTGGAGGGCTGAGGGTGCTGAGGCGACCGACCGATCGTGGCGGTGCTGGTCTCCGGCGGCAGAATCGGCGACGGAAGCGCAACACAGGCGCGGCGTTGTGGCGTGGCTTCCTCGCGTCGCGGCGGCCCGATGGGGGTCGGAGCTTGGTCGGGGCAGCATGGCGACGTCAACGCGGGGCTAGGCGGTGACGATCGGCAGCCGGGCGGCGCCGGCAGCGGCGGTGGCGACGCGTACAAGGGCTGCGTCGGGCAAGGGTTTGGGGAAGAAAAGAAGGGCGCAAGGGTGTGTGGTGGCAAAGTCGTAAATATTACTTGACTCGTCTCCGACTCGAGTCAAAAATAATATTTAAGTCGTAAAAAAATTCCAAAAAATTTGGGAAAAATCCCATAAAATCAAACAACACCAAAAAATCATAATGATATGCTCTAGAACTATCAACCCACCCAAAATGCCCGTAACGCGTCCTAACGCGGTAAACGGCCTAAAACTAATTCTACGATCCATTATATATCATAATAAAAAAATAAACTGCATACTCTCATATATTCTGATAACTCATTCTTTTCTGCTGTGTTCATGACGTTATCATCATATACTTGGGTACACATGACCCTCATGGCTCATACACGAGACCGGCGTCGGCTCAGTACACGTGTTCTGAAACTGACTCGACTCGAAAATAATGGTCGAACCGACCGGTTCTGAATATAAAACCCTGACTCGAATCGTGGGTTTTACAATTAACATATAAAACCAGAAAAATATACTTACTCTCCACTAAACTTATGGCATATACAATCATCAATAATATTTATCTCAACACCAAACTAGAGAATAACTTGATGAAAATTGTGATACTATTGACGAGGTTGCTTAAGTCAATAGATGAATTTCTTTAATTTGTGAACCATATTCTTTGAATCTTCCGATACATAGTTTTTGGGTTGCACCATATAACTTGTTTCATCAATGTCACTATTTTAAACGTCCAATTTTGTATCCATCTGAATGTCACTCAAGATCAAAATGTGCCACTAATGCCATAATTATTCTAAATGAGTCTTTCGATGAAATTGGGGAGAAAGACTCGTTATAATCGATGCCTTCCTTTTAGTAAAGCCCATTGCAACAAGACAAACCTTATATCTCTTTATATTACCTTTCGAATCTTTTAGTTTTAAATGGTCATTTATAACCATTAGGTTTCAGCACCTTCGGAGCAATGGAACAAGATCCCAAACGTTATTATCTTTCATGGACTTCATCTCCTAATTCATGACATCAATCCACTTTTGACAATCAAAACTCCATATGGCTTAATGAAAGTTGATTAGATCATCTTTGATAATTCCAATGTTATCCTTATATTCTTGGAGAATGATAATCATCTGAAATTGCATTTCTCATTTTTCTTATGGATCTCATAAATGGCATTTGCTCTTGAGGTTATAACTTAATTGTTGTGATTAGGGAGAATCTGATATTGTCTTGTAATTCTGGTATTATTTCTTGAATATCATTACAAATAATCATGGGAAGGAAAGCGGTTATTTCTTCAAAGACACAATTTCTCCACTTTAATTCCCCATCCAAACGTCAACATCCTTAAAGAACTGGGCATTTTCTGTCTTAAATAATGACTTTATTGTGAGGATCATAAAACTTATACCCTTTAGTACTATTTAGAGTATCCAACAAAATAGCGGATTGTGTGTTCTTGAGTTTGGTTTCTTTTCATTTGGCTATAAGCCCTTGCCTCAGCTAGATATTAGGTATGTGATGTTAATCTTTGGGTTGTTTTCCAGTCCATAATTCATAAGGGGTCCTAACTTGTTGCTCTGTTAGTGCTGATTAGGAAGATGTGTTGTAGATCTTCAAGCGCCTCCTCAAAGATTGAATCGGTGTGAAGTAGTATGAGCAATCATACTTCTTACCATGTCTTTTAATATTTGGTTTTGCCTCTCAGCAACACCATTCATGCTAGGAGTACCTGGCATTGTGTATTGTGGCATCAATTCCACACTATTCTAAGAATTTTGCAAATGGTCCTGGACATTGTATACCTAATCTATTATATCTACTATAGTATTTACCACCACGATCATATCTAATAGCCTTAATGGTTTTGTCAAGTTGGTTCTCAACTTTAGCCTTATATGCCTTAAACATGTCCAATACTTGAGACTTCTCATGAATAAAATACAGGTAACCATAGCGTGAATAATCATTTATTAATGTAATAAAATATTATTGACCATTCGAAGAAGCCGTAGAAAATGGCCCACAAATGCCCGTATGTATTAGTTCTAAGATGCTTAAAGATTTATTGGCGCCTAGTCTCCTTATATTTGTTTGTTTTCCTTTAATGCACTCAACAAGACTTGAAGATCTGATAAATTAAGAGAATCAATAATTTCATCTCACATAAGTCATTCAATTCTTTATTTAGAAATGTGTCCTAAACACTTATGCCAAAGTAAAGTAGAATTCTAATTTGTTAATTTTCTTTTCGTACCACTTAAACCTACATGCAAAGTTTCCTTAAAAGATGCAATTGTATCAAGTAAATATAGATTATTATAAAAAGAGAATGAACCTATACCCACAATATTTAAATTTAGAAAAAGACTAAACTTATTATTTTTAAATGAACAAGAGTAACCAGATTTGTCCAATAGAAATAGAAACCACATTCCTTCTAAAAGATGGCACTTCATGTTTCTTTCAAATCCAAATAATATCTTATCTTTAATAATAATCTCAACATCCCTATTGCTTCAACTATAACTGATTTGCCATCATCAACATAGATAAATCTTTCAGCATCATTTGGCTTTCGACAATTCAGACAACTCTGCATTGACACACTTAGGTGAGTAGTAGTACCCGAATCTAGCCATCAAGTGTGTATTGGTACTAAAACTAAATTAACCTCATAACAAAAATTATGAAATGGACTATTATTTACACGCTAAGTGTGATACTTAGTGTATTCCTTCTTCATTTGTCTAGGTTTACCACAAGAGAAACAACAAGAAGCCTAATTTTCTTCTTATTTTTGTCCTTGTAGGTACTAGCCAAGTGAGTACTTTCGGCCTATTTTTGCTTCAAACTTTCTTCTTCTTGCACACCATAAGAAATGAGCTCATTAAGAGTTCATTTGTCCCTTTGGTAGTTATAACTGACCTTGAATTGAATAAATTGTGCTGGAAGAAAAGTTAAAACTAAATGCATAAACATATCCTCAGATAGCTCTAACCTTAGTGCTTTTAGTTTTTTGAAGCAATATTAGACATTTCTAAGATGTACTCTCTAATGTTTACTTTACCTTTAAACTTTATTGAAATCAAGTTCGACAAAAGTGTACTTATTTCAGCCTTATCGTTTTTTATAAAATGCTTTACAATTTTTATAAAAAGTTAATGGCTGTAGTAACCTTCTTAGACACATCACCCCTAAACGTCTCTATAGCCTCACGTTTCATAATCATAAGACTCATAAATTTGAACATTCTTATTTCTCAATGTTCCGTTTTTCCTTAAGTGAAACTTTTATCCGTAAGAGAAGAAGGTTGTTCGGCCCTTAAAGCAATGTCAAGATTCATGCAGTCGAGAACGATTATCACATTATTTTTCCAATCCTTAAAATTATCTTTTAAGCATAAAAACTAAATTCATGTTGGCAGAAATTATACAAGTAGATTGATTCACTGAATCCATAAAACAAAACAACATGCCCATAAATACCTAGCACGATATTAATATTTAGTCTTTGGACAGAAATATTAATTTGTAAGTGGTACTATCAGTACAATAATCAAATATGGATAATAAATCCTATCAAATAGTAAACCTTCCTTTGGGCCAATTTATTATCCACATAGAAATTTGATAATTATTTCATATTTGTTAACACAAAATAATTTTAATACAGTAATCAAATATGGATAATAAATCCTGTCAAATAATAAACCTTCATTTGGGCCGATTTATTATTTACATGAAAGCCTGATAATTATCCCATATTTATTATCACAAATAAATCTTAACACAGTAATCAAATATGGTTATTTACATGGAAGCTTGATAATTATCTCATATTTATTATCACAAATAAATTTTAACGCAGTAATTAACTATGGACAATAAATCCTATGAAATAATAAACTTTCTTTTCGGCCGATTTATTATCATCATAAAACCTTAAGAATTGTCCCATATCTATTACCACAAATGAATATATAATTCTGTCAAATAATAACCTTCTCCTTTACACCGATTAATATTCACATGAATTAAATACCCACAACAGTCTTAATATTAAAAATAAATTAATTTCCACTAAAGAGGCTACTTTGACGGTACATTGCAGGCTTTAATAAATTTTAAAATATTAATCATAACTGAACCATAATTCTAAAATTGAAAAGATCATAAAAGTATTTTTATTTGGAAAATTTTGAAATTATAACCTTTTGTAACTTTATTTTCCTTATTTGATATTTTACTAAAAGATACCTTAATTTTGAAATAAATATCCCAAAGACAATAACTAGAACTGAATTTTGGGAAACTTCTAATGAATTGAAGATTTATCTTTTCTAAATTTGAACCCTTAAATCTAAATGTGATACGATAGTGGATAGTGCCAATCTATAAATAAAACTAATTCTCAATTGTCTGAAATGATATTGGCTCTGATGCTACTTGTTAGAAATTTGATAACTTAAACTTAAACAAAACTTGATAACTTAAGCAAGATCGTTAACCGTCTTTATTTCAAATCATCAAGTAAATAAAACTAGATAGCGGAAACATACCTGAACTCATAAATAAATAAATACTTTAGTACCTTAAGTTTTGATCTTCTAAACTCAACACTAGTGTTTAAAAATAAAGTTACTGGACAACAAGATACCAGAATGAAAACTAAATATGAATTGAAGGACTATAACCTCCTTATTTATAGCTTGAGTTTCATAATTTCAATTCAACCTATCACAAAAGAAAAATTACGAAAATAATACTACACATTGAATTTTACATTTTTTAATTATTGTATTCACATTAAATTTTACACTTTATTATGACCAATAAATTTTTAATTTTAATAGATTAATTTTTAATTATATTAATTTTATATAATAACATATTTTGCAATTCATAATTTATGTGCATGTTATGTCCAACGTCATGTAAACTCTTCTTCTCTCCCTGCAACTAGGGTTGGGCACGGGCCGAGTTGACTCGCGAGTTTTAACGAGTCGACTCAACTCAGCCCAAACTCGTTATTTTTATAACTCGACTCGATAACTCGATAATTACAACTCGACTCGACTCGGTAATAAATAAATCGATCCCGAGTTTTGTTAAACTCGGATCGAATTGACTCGATTCAAACTCGGCTCGTGACTCGAATTGACTCGACTCGACTCGGTAATTGATCTCCTTCCTATGACGCTTCATATCCTCTCTTTAAAGTTCAACCAAAATAATTTAATTGCCTTGCCTCAAATCATTCCCAATGTACATATTAACAGCTTTAAACACAAAAACCGAGCTGTAATAATGTTTTAAAATTTAAAAACTACAAGCATACATATTACAAATAATATCATATTGCATGAAGATATATCCATCAAGCTCAGCTGTTTAAAACCAGTTTTGGCCTCTAAGAGAATTTAGACCGTCCCTCTATCAAAAGAAAAAAAGTTTTGGATCTAGTAACAGGTATGTCTTTTTGATCTCTTCCTGATTTTGGTTCATACCATTGTCTTTTTCTGATTTGGATCTTGAAACAGACTCTGACCTTTGCTATAAGGTACTCTTTGGCCGCTGACCTTTGTTATATGGTACTCTTTGGCTATTAGGTCTTCCACGTCTATTTTTGCTGTACATCAGGATTAGCGCTTTTTATATGTTGCCCTCCACAACGAAAGCTGAAAAAAAATCTTACAATAGTTAACTAAAATTCCTAAACTATGAAATACATAACATCACCTCCACCAATTCATAACATGACCGCCACCTATGAACCTTCACCAAACACTCAGCCCTCCAACAATTTGTACCTTCAAAAGTCCTTTTAATCAGTAATATAAAGTTCATGCAGAGTTAAAAATCAATAGAAAAAGTAGCAAATTGATAAAATCTGGCACAAAGCCCAAATTTGTAATGCAGTTAAGCATGTCTACTATTATATTGACTTTCACAAACTAATTAACAAAGAATTTTGTAGATATGAAATTGCAAAATCACACAACTAAGAATATTACCAACATGGAATCTGACGCCCCCAGGGAGGAACAAGTCCCTTATAGAGCCTGTAATTTGATACAGATTCAAACACAAAGCATACATCACAAAGCTTTCTTTTGATGCTAGAGAATGCAGTGGCCCCAATAGAGTACCTTTTTCTAAAGGTTCCCCAATTTTCACTTGCTTGTAGACTACAACAAGTTGATCCAGCACTGTTTGGTAGATACTTTCATGAAGAAGCTGCAAAGTTGAAGAAAAAATATGTAATAAGAGATAAGCTAAAAAAGTAACAAACATACACAAAGAGGTCTTACCAGCCTACGGCATGTGGTGCACCTTTGTCCAGCAGTGCCCACAGCAGCAAACAGAACAAATCGCACAGCTAACTGAATATCAGCATCATCCATGACTATAATAGCATTATTTCCGCTGAGCTCAAGCAAGCATTTACCAAATCTTTCACTAACTATCCTTTGTACAATGAAGTAAACATTTCATGCAATGAATAAGTTTCCCTTCAATTCCTTAGAATTCAACTATACCTTCCCATCCATGCCAGATATAGCAGCAAATGCCTCCTCTCCAGAAGTAAAGCTCACAAAGCCAAAACTTCTAGACCACTACCATAGCCGCCACCTCACATTAAACATTATCAAAGTGCATCTAAAATAAAGCTGCAAGCCTGATGAAGAATATCATTTGAGCGAAGACCAAAAACAAAACTTGAGTACTAACCAATAACAACTAAGAAACCAAATAAAATATTTTGTTTATTGCTTGAGTAGTTTCAACCTTCATCCTTACATTAAAATATCATGGCAATTCATATTTGGTTTATTGCTTGTATTTATAGCCTTTGAGAAATAGATGAACCTTATTTATTTACTGTTCATTCTATCATATTTTTTGTGATGATTAAATGCATGTACATTTATAATCAAATATTAAAAATAGTCATGATATCATTAATCAAGTATGATTTAACTTGTTCTAAATTAAGTAAAACATGACATATAACTTCTAGTTTGAGTTTTGAAATGACTTATCTTGCAAGACAAAATGGCTTCAACTGATCCTCCACCAATTGAGACGTTGCATACAAATGATGTTGCCATCATTGTAGAGTCAAATTGCATAGTTGAAGAGGTCTCACAAAAAGAGAAACTAGAAGGAAAACAGCCAAGATTGCGGTCCAAAATATGGGAGGAATTGAGGAAAGTGACACTACCATCTGGTGAGGTAAAGATTGAATGCCCTTATTGTCATACATTGTACAAACAGTCCAAAACTGGTTCAACAAGTACTTTAAACAGGCACCTGAATTCTTGTATGAAGCGTGCCAAAATAGAAAAAAGTCAGCAGCAAATAACAATTGAGTGTATTCCAGAAGAAGAAAAAGCTTTTTCAATCTCTAATTACAAGTATGACAAAGATAAAGTTAGAAGGGTGCTTGCCAAATTAATTATTGTTGATGAAAAGCCATTCATCTCAGTGGAAAGCAAATTGTTTAACCTGTATAGTAAAGCACTACTGCCAAGGCATGAAAAATGGTCAAGACACTCTGTTAAGAGAGAATGCATGATAATTTATGCCGAAGAAAAGGAAAAATTGAAGGAGCTGAATGGAGTAAACCTTGTGTGTTTGACTACAGATGCATGGACTTCAAGAAGAACAAAAGCCTACATAACACTCACAGCTCATTATGTCTCCACAAATTGGAAGTTGCAGAAAAGAATTCTGAATTTTCGTTATTTCCCTCCACCTCATAGTGGTCAATCTATGGCAAACTTGATCACCGAATTTCTTAGAGAATGGGGATTAGAACATAAGGTTTTCACTATAACAGTAGATAATGCCTCATCTAATGATAGCATGGTGAAGATATTAAAGCAAAGCTTAATAAGGAGTGGCCTACTTACATTTGTCTCAAATATTTCATGTAAGGTGTTGTGCTCATGTGCTTAACTTGGTTGTGTAGTGTGGTTTGGAACACATTAAAAGCTTTATTCATGACATTAGAGAATCTGTTAAATACATCAAGAGTTCTACAAGTAGGAAGAGTGAATTTGAAACTTCACTAGCACAATATGGGTTTGCAAGTAAAAAGGAGCTAGTTTTGGATGTTTCAACAAGATGGAACTCAACCTATCATATGCTTAGAGCTGCAAAAGAGGTTAAACTAGCCTTCAAACATTATGCAGAAACAGATAGTAACTACAAATGATTTCCAACTGATGAAGAATGGGACAAATATGAAGATATTGAGGAGCTGTTAGAAAAGTTTTACCTGGCAACTGAATTATTTTCAGGAATAAAATACCCAACTAGTAATCTCTTCTTGCCGGTAGTATAGAAGGTGGAGTCAACTCTACATAAAACTCTCGGTCCTGGCAGATTATACATGAAAGAAATGATTGAATTCATGAAAGAAAAATTTGATAAATATTGGAGTGAATGCAATACTGTTCTGGCAATTGCTAATATTTTAGATCCTAGATGCAAGCTAATGGTGGTGGCATACTGTTTTCCATTACTATATTCAGCAGATGAGGCTGAAAGGAAGTTGGACCACGTGAAAGGTACAATGAAGGAAATTTATGAAGTTTATGAAATCAAAATGAAAGCATCAAAAGATTTAGATGAGCTGACAATTAAGCGACAAAAAACTAGTAGCAGCAGTTCATTCAGCATGTTAGATGATGAAGCATATAACTTGTTTGTGGCAAATTATGAGAAGAACAAGGAATCAACTAAATCTGAACTAGATGACTATTTGGAAGATTCAGCTATCAAAGTTCCAAGTGGAAATGAGTTTGATGTCCTAGAATATTGGAAGAATAATGAAATAAAGTACAAAGCACTATCATCTATGGCCAGAGACATACTCTCCATCCCTCTCTCAACTGTGGCTTCGGAATCAGCATTTAGCACTGGTGAAAGGCTCATCAGTGACGTTCGCAGTAGGCTCAATCCAAAAATAGTAGAAGCATTGATATGTACACAAGATTGGTTGCGCCCGTTTTATGATTCAAATGAAGCATATGAAGAAAACGAAAATGACGAAGAGTAAGATTCAATTTATACATACTCAATCTCATATTTTGAAGTGTTAATGTGCTCTTCTTTTTAAGGTTTATAAGTTTCATTTGCAGGTGAATTTTACAAGTTTCATTTGCAGGTGAACAATTAAAATCTATTTTGCTTCAACTTACATTTATATTAATAAATTGTATATAGAATTGATGACTTTCTAATACATGCAATGCTCTAACTTTGCAGGAAACTTACAATCAAATGAAGAAGATCTATGTTCTTTGACACTCTAAGATCCTAATGTCTATTTTACCTTTTTTTTATTTATGTTGGACATGTTTTTTGTTTAATGTTATCTTGCACTTGGTAGTCTATTTTGGATTTTGCCATAAACAAGTTCTCATATATTAGTTTTGCAATGAATTCAGTTTACAATATTATTCATGGTTATATTATATATATGCAAGTATTTTAGCTATTTGTACTTATTTATATAAGACCCACACGACACGCCTACACTAAATATATCCTAGATTTAGTACCTAAATGTAGGCTATAGCTATTAATTTGTTGGATAGTTACCTTGTGATTATGTGACATGATTAATAGTTATATAACATATAAACTTCACAAAATAAGTAAATAACCAAGTAGGAAAAAACCTTTATTGCAAAGGGCCTTGCTTTAGGATGGAGGTTGCCAAATAACGACGCTCATCTCTGAGATCTACACCACTTTGACTACAAAAAAAAACAATCTTTATGTTAGATCTACAATAAATAAAAAAGTTGTAGAAAAAAAGAGAAATCAATGAATATAACAACTATCCTCATGTAAAATCAATGAGATCTACGCCACGATGATCGCTACTCCAGATCTGGATATCGTTGCTCTAGAACTCCAATCGCTGCTCCAGACCGCCGATCGTCACAAGCCCACGATGATCGCTACTCCAGATCTCCCATCACTGCTCCAGACCGCCGATCGCCACGAGCCCACGTCGATCGCTGCTCCAGATCTCCGATCACTGCTCCAGACTGCCGATCGCCGATCGTTGCTCCAGACCGCCGATCGCCGATCGCCACGCTGCTTGCTGCTCCAGAACTGGATCTGGAAGGGAGATGAAAAGTAAAGGTGAAGAATCGGATCGCTGCTCTAGATCGAGCCATCGCTACTCCAGATCTCCAATCACTGCTCCAGACCGCCGATCGCCACGAGCCCACGTCAATCGCTGCTCCAGATCACCGATCGCCGATCGCCACGCTGCTCGCTACTCCAGATCTGGATCTGGAAGGGAGATGAAAAGTAAATGTGAAGAATCAAATCGCTGCTCCAAATCGAGCCATCGCTGTTCCAGATCTCTGATCATTGCTCCAGACTGCCGATCGCCACGAGCCCACGTCGATTGCTGCTCTAGATCGCCGATCGCCGAGACGATCGCCACGCCGCTCGCTCTGGATCTGGAAGGGAGATGAAAAGTAAAGACAAAGAATCGAGTTGGTGAAGAATCGAGTCGGGCACGAGCTGAGAATAACTCGTTATTATTTAGCTCGACTCGTTATGCCGTAAACTCGACTCGTACTCGTGAACGCGAATTACTTTTAATATCGCGAATGAGTCGGTCCCGAGTTTGTCGAAACTCGACTTGCCCGCGCCCATCCCTACCTGCATGTATTTGGAGTCAGCTCCTCGGCTGTGAGGTGTGGCAATGGGACGGCAACTCCTTGGTAGCACTTCAGACTCAACTGGTCAGCTCCAGATATGAGGAGGCAGATGCAAAGCTTTGATAGCAAACGTCGTGGCGAGGCTTGGACAACAGGATGGTGGGTTCTGCAATTCCTCGGCTACAGCAGCGATGATCAGCTCCTTAAATCCGGTGGGCAGTAAAGCACCAAAGATCCCATTTTTTTGGTGTTGTGTACCAGCGTTTGATCCCCTCTCTAGCAGTGATATCCAACGACGATCACAATGATCTCCCAATGACTGATCTTTGCCCTCATAGTGGCGGAGATGGCAGCCGCAAGACTTCAACGTGCTTCATTTTGGTGATTCCGCCAAGAGCAGAGACCCCAGCGATGGCGAAGCACCTGACAGTGGAAAGGTTGGGATCAACTTGGGCGTTGAGTTGGTGGCTGAAAAATCAGCAGATCTGTCCCAGCGCTATGCTTTTCCTACTCCGGTCTCTTGCTCCGGTGAGGTAGTGAGTTCGATTGGGCTTAACGGGGGCTCACTGCAACAAGGCGGCAACCAAGAAAGGCATGGGCTTTGGCGAGGAAGTAATCTCTCCATTTAACGGACAGAGGTAGTGCGGTGACAATGAGCAGCAACGTTCCAACTCCGATGCTTCTCCCTGGCTTGGCTCCAAACAGAGTGACGGCAGGACAGCAAGAGAGACAGGCTCCTTGGCTTCACGAACTCATCGGCCGACGGCAACTAGGATGGATTTCCTCCATCGCAGCGATGACTCCAGCGAGGTAATGTAAATTGAGAAGCTAAAGTGATACTCAGCATTCACATACAGCATCAGTCTAATTATAATGTACGTATTAAATTAAAAAATGTGGAGTTTATTTAATGTATCAAATAGCAACTCTCGTTGAATTAAAAAATATGGAGTTAAAAATAGATGTCAAATGATGGGAAGACACATTTAGTGTGACATATGCATTAATAGTTGAATAGAGTAAAGCAAGAAATTAATTTAAATGGAATTAAACATATTGAACACCGTATGCCTAAAGAAATATTTATGATACGAAGCAGAAAATTTGGCATATATCACCAATATCACCGTCTAATGTATTTTATAACACATCCCAAGTGAGTAAAACTGTTTACAGCTGAACATATTACAAATGACAACTCAAAAAACTAACGTCACTGGGTGTATATCAATATGTCCTAATTGTATACCAAATGCATCCAATTTATATAGAAAATACTTGGTTTTAAATCTAAGAGTGAAATGAAGAATGAATAGAAACACATTCTGCATCCTTCATTACTTACTATGTTTGTCCCATAGGTGAGCATCATTTGACTTAGGCAAAATTCATGCCCCCAAGAATGAAAATAAAACTTGTCAAATAATGACCACGTAGTATAACAAATAAAAACAAATTATACTCGATAATTTTAGAACATAATTATAATTTAATTAAAAAACATATTATCAATAATGTACTACCTCAAAAAGAAAAATTAATCTTAGAATATTTTGTGTAAACAATATTCTTAACCTTATCATTTGAATCACTTTCAGTATAATTTGAGATTAGAATCTTAAACCTTTCCTAAATGTTATTCTAGAAACTGCCCCGTAAGAAAATACACTCTTTTCAATATAAAGACCAACATAATCAAGTGACTGTCCCCGACTCTTGTTGATGGTCATTGCAAAAGACCAACTGATTGGAAACTATTTTCTTCTGATTGCGAAAGGTAGCTTAGTATCTGTTGGCATAAAAATGATTCTTGGGATAAGTACTTCATCACCAATATTAGTCCATGTAATGATTTTAGCTTTAAATGACTATCTACCAAGCTTGGTTATGATCAATCTTGTTCCATTGCAATGACCTGAACTGTGATCCATATTACGAAGTAAAATGACCGGTAATCCAACCTTTAACTTTAGACAATGTTTCGGAACTCCTTGAAAGCATAATGAGCTCAGTACTTCTGGTGGGTACAACAATTGTTGATCAACATGCATACTCCCACCAACACTATAAGAATCTGAACTATAATAAATCATCTCATTAGACTCAGGCATATCAACAAAAAAATCAGTGATGACACTGACAATTTCATTCGTCAGTACAAGAATAGCTCTATCCTGAAGATTGTATACATTTCTTAAATTCATTTGTAAATCAAGAAAAAAGTATCAGTTATTGTCTTCATTGGTTGTGAACCTCCATTAATCAATATATCCTTTCGGATATCAACTCAGCATTCACCATCCACATTGAGATCATCTCCATCTCCTATGGACAAAACCCAACTTGAAAATGCTTCACGCTCTTGATTTTCTAAGTCATTTCCATTTGTATGCTTTAGTCTCGTATTAATACTCAAAGAATATTTTTGAAAATATTTTCGTAGATAAGATCGTTTGATGGATTCATTAACCGCTTCATCGCTACTTCCATTGATAGTGACTGGTAGATTCTATCGAAAATCACCACCCTAAACAATTGTTAATCCTCCAAAAGGTTTGATGAAAGTTCTTGAATTTGAAAACGTAACATATCTATCAATGACTTATCTAATGCTTCAAAAACAATTTCTATGAGCCATTGAGGTTTCTGGAAGCAATTAGGCAAGATTCACCGCATGTTTTATTTCACACGTAAACTGCATTGGTGGACTCAATGAAATATGAAATCTAGAGTGAGCAGTCCTTCCATGAGGAACTGATAAAGCTGCAATACCTGATGAGGCTACACATTCATATTTTATTAAAGCAAAAAGGAGAATACACCAGTGTCTTTCACAAGTATGTTTTCCCAGTACCGCCATAACCTTCAACAAAAAATAACTTTCCAAAATTATGCTCAACAGATTCCATATTATCATTGAAAATTTCAAGCTGTTCATTTGATTAAGTCATGTTTAAGTTGTGTTCTGCTTTTTCCATCACAATTTTCAAGTCAAACTGTAATTTTCAATAATAAGTTTATTTTTGGATGTTACCATCATCGAACTATGAGGAATATCCATGCAATGAAATTCAATTAATCTCATTTTTTTCAAACAATCCTTAATTTTTAATAAAGAATAATTCTTTATGTCAGCATTGTCTAACTTTAATTGAGGCATATTGAATAAAAATTGTTTTTGAAATAGAATACCTTCACTCATTACTTCCCAATGTATACCCCAAAGAATCTTTGACTCAGAAACTTCACAATGTACCAATATTGCTGCAAACAATCTAGGAAGTTATCAAGGAGAAGCCCAAAATGAAGCTTTACTTAAAGAGTCATCCCACTCTTTATCATCTTCGAGTAAGCCAAATGCATAACATGCTGCTTTAAATATTGGATACGACCCCTTTTTAACTGTATGAATTTCTTCATAACTCTTTGGGCTTTGAACAACATTCTCAAATAATATTTCTCTCCACGACTTATATGAGCAAAATATGTCCTACCAATTTTTTCCAAACATTTTCTTTTAGACCATTCCTTATTCTTAGTGTTCTAAACCCATTTCCTAGGGAAGTCGAGATAAGTTGTTTTTAAACTTCTTTACTATCTCGATTTATTCTTAACCACAACGTGAACATGGTCCCATTGTTCTTAGCTTTATCCACAATAGTATCCAAATCACAAGTTTATGAGAAAATAATATTTTGCTCATCCCGTAAATGAAAAGATAATCTTACTACAGATGGATACCTATCAAGCAGCTAAAATCCAAATATACTCCAGCTAGCTCCACAAGCAGAAACATATCTACAATCTAAATACTGTTTTATTTCATTTTGTTCACAAAAGGTGAAAAAAAATTGATTATTGTTCAAGTTTATGTGGATGATATAGTGTATGAATTAAAAAATGATAATTTGTCCGAATAATTTGTAACTCTTGTTAAAAAGGAATTTAAAATGATCATGATGGGAGAGTTAATTTTCTTTCTTGGTCTTCAAATTAACAAGTCAAGAAATGGACTTTCCTCAACCAAAATAAATATGTTAAAGAACTTGTGAAAAAATTTAGAATGGAATGTAACAAGGCATTTCAAATTCTTATGAGTGCAAATTGTAATATTGACAATGATGAAGATTCTTAAGATGTTGATCAAAAGACCTATAGAAACATGATTAAGAGTTTGTTGCATCTTATGGTCGGCCGGGTGGACATAATGTTAAGTGTGTGTTATGTGCTTGGTTTGAAGCTAACCCGAAAGAGTCATATATGAAGGCGGTAAAAAAGATCATCAAGTACATTAAAGGAACATGTAATTATTGATTATGATAGCTTAGAAGAACACATTTTTATCTTTGTGCTTATATAAATTCAGATTATTCCACATTTTTATCTTGGATGTGCTTAAATATCGTATCCTCTTAAGGACTACGAAGTAGACATTAAGAAAACCCCATTCTATTATGATAGTACAAAAACAATTGTCATCACCAAGAAATTGATTCTCAACTTTCTGACTAAGCACATTGAGGTAAAATACCATTTTATTAAGGAATATGTTGAGGATAAAAATATTGATATTCAATATGATTCCAATCATGCATATGTTACATCAAGTTTACCACAGTAAGTGTTACAGTAAATCCTTGGCTGATTTATCCTACAACTAATAATAATCACTATACACCTGTACTCTTACACATCACCCCATGTAGATCATGGTATACTCAACTTGTAAATGAAACAAATTACACGCCCACCGAGACCCACATACTCAACATACAAACCACCTCAATACACAGACTAAAATTAACCAAAAGTAAATCAAAGTATTGGAGGAAAGGGTTGCACTTTATAAAAGTACCAGTTGATTATGATTAGGCTGCTAATTGAGCGAGCTAGCTCGTGAGCATTTAGCGTTTAGCTCGGTTCGACTTGACTCGAAACTCAAATCCTACGAGTCAAGTTTGAATAAGGCAGTGTTCGACTTGACTCGAGTCGGTTATAACTTGAACTCGACTCAAAATCGGCTCAAACTCGAATTGAACTCGATTAAAGCTCGACTCGAACTCGACTCGATAAAATAATATAATAATTTATATAATATCACATGTCTACTCAAAGTACATTTAAAATCATAAATAAATGTTATTATTAACTACATACTAAATGATGGTGGTGGTTGAAGCGTTTTGTTTTTTATTTTTTTATTTTTATTTATTAAATTTAGGTCGTACTTGTAATCGAATGATCTAAATTAAAATTTGAGACAAAAACATTATTTGCCCCAGCTAAAATAGTCTTTATATATATATACTAATAAGTTTAATTATAACTAGTTATATTTATTTATATACAACATAATGACAAAGTAGTGAGATAACTTAAATGAGATGGAGGTTGTGGGTTCAATCCATGTTGACTGTATTTTTAAGTGAAAAAATGTTCTAGACGATTTCAAGTATATATGTTGAAAATTCGTTCGGTCCCAAGGCGAGTTTGAATGAACTTCGGATTATTCAAGTCAAGTTTGAATGAACTTTGAACTATAAGAGTCGAGTTCGAACGAACTTTGAACTGTTTAAGTTGAGTTCGAATTAACTTCGAACTATTCGAGTCGAGTTTAAACACAAGTTGAGTTCGACTCGCTCGCTCGTTTAATAGCCCTTATGATAATAGGGTAAAACTAAGGTTATTCAATTAATGAAGCCCACATAGAGTGTCCCGAGGCCACGACATTGTAAAACCGTTCACAAACCGTTTACAAACACATAATATAACATCGAAAATATAAAATACTTCGCTGTCATTCGATCTCAACATTGTGCATGAGCTGATAGTCATTTGTATGTACAATTGGAAATCATTGGATGATCTTCAAGGGCCTCATCATCACATTGTCTTCATGGTCCAATATCTGCATATGTGGAAACAAAACAAAAAAGAATTCTTTTCTTACATTAATCGATAAAACCTACATCGTTCTAAAGTAGTCCCCGAAATGTAAACATAAGGCATTGAGAACTTACGTGACAGTGATACATATAACCAGGCTCCCCGGTGGCGTTGAAAGGGTAATTTCTCCGGCGGTTGTCAATGGGAGAGAATCTGACCAGTATTGTCGTCATGTAATGTGGCTGCATCTTGAATACATTTTTCCACCCTTGCTCATGTGCAGGCACAGCCACCTTGTTTTCTGTAACATGTTCTTTCAGATTACACTTGATTACATCGTTCTTCTCCCTTTTCATGCACTCGGCTAGCTCGTCCACTCCTTGTAGCTCCACTTGCTCCACGGCCGACAACAGACCCAGGTGGATGTGCATTGGGTGATTGTCCTCCGTCAAGTTTATCACTTCCCATACCTCCGTAGTCCCCTCTCTCGGCGTCTCTGTCGGTGGTTCGTCAAAAGACTTCCCATTTAGGTACAAATGGGTGGGTTCATCCGATGGGCTCGTGTACTCGTACATGGCGATGTATCTAGTTTGCACAGCCAGCTCCTCCCTCGCCCTCGGATACCTTATAAGTTCGGACGGAATTCGGCCAGGGTGAGGCGCATCTTCCCGCCTTACGTCGATCACAAATTTCAAAACCGTCCCACTCCTTTTGTCCACCGGATCCCCAGAAGGATATGGATACGAGGCATTATTGGCCAGGACCACCTCATCAGAAACCGATTGTGAGAAATCAACGATCACATCAGCAATTTCTGACGGTGCAAGCAGGAACTCACTAGCTGTCACGGGGTGTTGTAGGTAGGCGGAATCGGAGCCGATAACCACAAACTTCAAACCATTAGCAAAAGAGAAACGATAGAATCGAGCATTACTAGCGTTAAGTATCCTAAATCGGTACTTCCTTCGCTGCACGCTCAGCCTAGGCCATGCCTTGCCATTGACTATAATGGTGTCGCCGAAGTACTCCGGCTGCCACTGCGGGTGTATGGAAGGATTGTTCCCAGTGTCGTTCATGTAGATAGAGCCGTCACGTCGGAAACTCCGATCGAAGATGACAAGAGTGCGGTCGAAGCGGCTGGAAGAGGGGAGGTCGAGATGGTCCTCGACGGCCGGGTGGCGGAGAATGTAGGAACCCAAGAGGCCGGCCAGGAGGTTGACCCGGGTCAGCCCCATGGTATGGTCGTGGTACCAAAGGTTACCCGGATGCTGTGTATTAGGGTATGTGTAAACCGGGCGGGACCAGGTCGGTCCGGTCTCTTTGAAACCAGCGGTGAACCAGGCATTTAGGTGGCCGTCGCTGGATGGCTCATGAATGCCACCATGGAGGTGAACGACCGTGGGGATGCCACCGTGGCGGGCTTTGGCTGTGGGTATGGTTGGGTCCCAGGGTAATATGTGCTGCTCTGGCAGGTGGTTCAACCAGGCGACCCGGGTTTCTATTCCATGAAGTGCTTCTATGGTCGGCCCGGGAACTGTTGCAGCCTTCTTTGATGTTCCAAAGGCAAACACTTCCGTTGCAGGAAGGTCTCGGTGAAATTTCTGCAAAATTATCAGTCCATAAATTGTATATCAATCAGTATCCAATTCTTTATTTTTTATGGTTCAAAATAAAAATCTTTATTTTTTATATTAAATTTGTAAAATGAATCAGCTATGAGCACTTGCAGTCAATACAGAATGGACAATTACATAAGCAAGCATACGCAATAGTATTCACTTATCTCTAAAATTTCAAAATTACCATCAGTAATGTTTAATGAATGGTACTTTGAAATAACTGACTAGATCTTATAACTATATTAGTTATAAGAAATTCTAAAATATTATCACTCTTATATCAAATAAATCAACACTATGAGCTGTGAGGTTTGACATTGATTACAACAATAATGAGTTTTAGCTTTAGATAACCCAGCAAGTTGCTTAATAAAATTGCGAGAGTATATAAAAATTAGAGTATTGCCTGTTACGTGATAGGATTGAGCAGTGTTTGCTTACCACGGACCATACGTCATTAGGGCGTATGGAACAACCTTGGGCATAATTAAATAGAGTTTTGGTGACAGTCTATCGACCTGATTTCGAAGCCCAATGGTATTTTTCTTTCAAAGCCCAAAGGGTTAGGCATTCCTACATATACAAAATCTTTACTAAAATATTATTATTTTACAAATAGTTATAACTAAGATTTGCTTTTGTGAAACAATAATTATATGCTTGGTGGTGTTTGGCACAAAGTGGAAGTGGTTCAAAAAGTGTAATCGCGTGCAAATGTGCGCACTTAGTGAGAAATGAGTTAGCAAGAAAAAAGAGGTTTTCAAGCCAAAACAAATAAAATAAAATAATGACATTAACAATAAAATAATATACTATAACATTGACTTTGCTCTTTGTTTATAATTTTATCAGCCATTGAGATTAATGACATTAATAATAAAATAATTACCATCAAAGTCATTTCAATGATAGTAAACTTTATAGAATCAAACAAGGTCAATAATGTTTCCTAAGAATAAAATTGATAATCCTATTAATTTTTTGGTAGTTATATGAAGTTAGAATTGGATGTCGATTACGTGTATTAAAAATAATTGACTTAAATCAATGGGATTATCAATAACCTTCATAGGAAACATCATTAACTATCAGACAAACATTTTGATGGTAACGTTCGAGAGTACATACCCTTGCCTTTTGCAGTGAGTAGAAGATTAAATGTGTCTAGAATGCATTATGTTGGTACAAATTATATTTTCTGTTTAAAATATAATATGCTTCCCAAAATTAGAAATTGAAGATACGATAATAAACAAGGAATAGTTCAATTTTGAGAGATTTTTTCCAATAAAAAAGAGAATTAATTTAATTTCTAAATGTCCGTGAAATTATTTCAGAAATAAGAAGTCAAAAAAATAAAAAGTTCTTTATAATAACCAAAATGTGCTCTTTCAAAAAATAAAAAAACAAACTCTGCGTTAACTTTTAGATAAGATAGACAAAAATCAATTTAAACCCTAATATTTTAAATAAATATAAAGTCATCATAACTCAATTATTTTTAGAAAAAATATTATTGTCATATTTGGTAGACCAATTAGATCTCACTCTTCCGAATGATTTAGCTAATATTTAGCCATAACTGACACAACTTGGGTGGAAGGTGTTACAACCATGATTCATGGGCGTCACTGGGAACTAAGGTTTGGGTGTTATCCTTAGGTTTCCCGCGTCCATGAGGGGGTATCAGTGGCTATCTGAGTGGTAGAAACAACATACCGAGGCTAACCCGTGTATAATTGCAAGTTACAAACCGAGGTGCATGAGGCTGCCGAGTGACCGAGCATTGCCATGAAGCATGGTGTCTAGTTACAACAGTGGTGGTGGCACATGGGTCGGTATTTGGTGTATCGAGCATGTGGCTGGGTCCGAGTCAAGAAACCTCAGGTTGCTATGATCGGTGTTTGGGTCGACAAATTGAGGTTGTTGTGCAACCCCGTGGACCGAGTAGGACCAATCAGGCTACCAAGCCTAGTGTGCTGCACAGCGTGCCGAGCAGTCGCCAGTGCCGAGCAAAATAGCAGTATTGCATTGTGGCAGAGTACTGAGCACAGGCGCGTGTGCACGGGTAAGCATGCGGTTGTGCGCGCAGGTGTACATGTGAGGAAGCGGCAGGCAGGCGGGTGCGCGGGCACTGGTGTGCATGAGCGTGCATGGGCATGCACGAGCAGCATTGCTGGTGTAGTGCGATGCTGGTGGATCATTGCCGGCATTGTGGTCGGTGATTGCTGAGGAGGTTGAACCATGACTGGACGTTGGCTGGGGTCAACCCGGTGGGTGAGACAGGATGACCAACGGTGCAGCCAAGGGTTTGTGAGGAAGTTTCATGGAAGTTGTTGGGGGCGTATCTTGGTGAAGATATGATATCCATATCCAGGGATGGTGAAGTCTGCAACTAACTTCTGAAGATAACTACAAGGCCGTGTAGTGAACCTGGACGTGGAGTAGGGCTAGGTTGCTGGATGTGGTGGAGATTTGCAGATCTTTGTGGATAAAGATGCTGGATCTGGAGTTATCTTGAAACAGAAGGGCGTGGTGATATATGCACGGGGTGAAGGCTGGAAGGGGATCAGATAGATCAGGAGGGTTTTTGCATTGTGAGAAAGGAGGGATCCTGACATTGGAAGAGAATTCCAGACGTGTTCCCATTGTGAGGGAGAGCAACGTGAATCTGCTGGTGAGAAAGGAGCCGTGAGGTTGCTGCAACTAGTGTTTGTGGTGAGCGCTGGAACTTCATTTGCTTGCTGCAATCCAGGTACACGTTGTGGGGTTGCTAGTGTTGGCAATCGAGGAGGATTACTTGGGGTAGAGTAATCCCGTGTGTGCCATTGTATTTGGGTACATTGGGGCGAGGTTGTGGGGGCTGTCCACAAGCTGAGCAAGTGCTTGAGAGGAGAGTTCAAGTGCTTGTAATCCTTATGATTGGTTTAATAATATAAGGTTGGGAAGTATTTTCCCCTAATCTGTGTTTTGCTTGTTGGATGGCGTTTAGATAGGGAACTTCTGTATTCAGGTCACGATCAAAGTTTACAAGGTATCCAGTTACGGTAACTGGTGCTGAGACGAGCAAGGGCAGACGGCTGTATTGCTGGTTGGGTGATCGGGCAGTACTGCGTGTGGTGCTGTTTGACTCCTGAAACAGCCTATCGGCAAGGTGTGCCGATAGTCGGGGGTGCTGTATCGGTGCTGGAACATGATCGAGCACGGGTGATCGAGCGAAGGGTTGATTGGTACTTGACTTGGCCAAACACAGGTTGGTGTTTGTGGCGTTGGCTTTTGTATATTGTTCTATAGTGCATACCTGGTGTTAGGCTGCGTGTTCTCGTGGTGAGAATACGCCGCACAGGACTGGTTGAGATTGAAAAATTTTGGGTCCTAGAGTCATCCCCGTGATAGAAGGGATGGTGTCATTTAGGTTTGTAATTTGTCGTCGTTGAATGTTTTGGTAAGGTCAACTAATATTTCTAAAAAACCTTACAACCAAACTAAATCTTTTTACTTGTTGTTAAGCTATTAAACAAATTTCATGTATACATCTTTCCTTTCACCGGTAATTAATTAAGAAAAATTTTCTCAGAAATAGATAATTTTTAAAATGAAAGTTTTTTTCTAGAAATTATTTTTTATTATTTCAAGGTATTTTTTAAATTAAGGAACACCCACACCAAGCTCTCCAACACATTCACACCCACGTACGCTCAGACACTAATTCGAATTAGCTTCCGAGTTCCTACATCTAGGAGTTTGAATTTTCGAACCTTTACTTTTCATTCATCAAATACAGCTTGCCCTATTACACCTATTCAAAATCAGTTCATGTGCACAAAGTGTGGGCCTTTTGTTTGTGTTTGTCGTCTACAATAGGCATGTGGGTCAGGTTGTCGGTTGTCAGCATTGAGCAGATGACGTGAAATAAAAAAAACTGTGAACAAAAAAATATTTAAATTCTTCCCCGCAATTTGCCAAAATATTTCAAAACAGATATTATTTTAGTTTAATCCATGTAAAATAAATCACGGAGGCACAAATTAAGCTTTTCCGACTATAATATAACTAGAAAATTTCCCCAAAGAAAAATCAGAAACTGATTGTAGACTAATCAAAACCCATCAATATATTCTCAAGCAAGGAATTTATAAAACCGACGCAACAGTGGAAGAATAAAAGAGTGAACTCATTAACCAACCACCCAAAATACAACTTACCCATTTCTTATGGAACATTCCGATCTTGAGATCCGCTGGAACTGGTACTCCGTTCTTCACCTTATACCCTTTTATTCTCGGCATGTCGGGAAGTTCATCCACGAACATCTCAAGCTCAGAGACCTCAATAAGCTGATCAGCCCAGCAAGAGAGGGATAGAAACAGAACAAGAATCAAGTACTTCATTGCAGCTACTTGTTCAGTACTAATGACTAATTCTCATTCTCTATTAAGAGACTCAAAATTTATATAGAAGCAGCAAGGTCAATAGAAGGCAGCAGGTCAATAAGAACAGTTGGATATGACAATCAGGAATTGAAGAAGTGGTCTAGACAAGGATGTACCTTAGCTAAATTATCTTGGTGGTGTATGATGAGTAGGAAAGAACGATGCACTCCTAGTGGTTGTCGATGATTTCCAAAAAGTAGATAAGTTGGGCTCTTCTACATAGTCAATATTGTCGTCTATCGTTTTAACAGTTTCTCATGTGGCCTTTATTCCACACTTCTCACTACCTGAAGAATCTTCGTTTTTAATATCTATACACATTTAGGGCGGGTACTAAGATATTGATCAACTGGTGTTAAACGAACAAATAAATGAAAATCAATTTTGCACAAGCTAAACTGAAGCGATCCTTTTGCGTCATGCTTTTGCAGTCCTGATTATATGCTATCTATATTGAGTGTTGAAGATATGAAGATGTTTAGGGCACTTTAGGAAAAAGTGAACAACGTTATCGGTGCATAAGGTTGGACTACAACAATAAGGCATAGTAACACCCATCCAATGACTCACAATAGATCTTTTACAAATTTTACTTTTTGATGTGACTTAAAAGCGTGGAATCATATCTGATTTGTAATTTTCTATGATTGATGGTCTGTTGCACCGGTCTTGCTCAAATTAATACATTCTGATGGACCTAGGTTATTCTAAAATATTAATTTTAATTAAAATTTCTAAGTTTGCTCCTACTTATACATCAAACATTGCCCTAGTAAGAATTAAAATGGACAATTCACTTATAATTTCTTCGGTTGTGCATCAATTTTTCTAAGGTTTATTTATAGGCTTGGAGGTTTCAAATAGGCCCGGGTAAGCTCCGAGGACTAGCTAACACCATGTGCTTGTATCTTGTAAAATTTCAAAACCACACTCCAAGTATTTAGGCCTGAATGGATTCGAGAGTGGAAGACATTGGCTAGGTCATTTCTTAAGCTGGCTAGACTTACTTGATTTGGGAAATTTTTATTGCAAAATCTATTAAGCCAATGACTCCCAAATATTAGGGTGATGTTATTAGAACGCAACCTAAGGTCTAGGTTAAATGTTATGAAAATTTACAAACAAATAGTTAGGGTTTGGGATTTTATAACCGGAACAAGGGAAGTAGGGTTTCACCCTATATTTCTTTATCCACTCCACAAAACTCGATTCACTAAGGACTTAAATGATAACTTAGGAGTTTTGTTCATGCTTTTAATGATGTCATTTTAGCATGATATTTTAACATTGAAAAGCTAACATCCTAAGCTACAATCGTGTAAAAGATTGCATCCAAATACTATCGACAACGGGGTGCAAAAATTGGCAAAATAAGCGTGCAGGCTACTAGTAATAGCAAAGCAGTCACCTTTCACCAAATTTTGCTCCTATACATGCTCACAAAAACATAATCAGACAAAACATGCTTCATACGACTTGTAGATCTACCGCTTATGAACATGTCAACACAAAAATAATGCAAAAATGATCTACGTCATGAGATATGAATTTTCTACCAAAACAATGGATAGACAAACACACATAACTTGTAAAAATCATATATATTAACATACACACCAAAAAATAATGAAACGAAAGCGTCAACACTCCCAATATAGAGATCTAACATGGAAAAATATAATATAATTACAAATAAGTAAACAAAGCACCCAAACAGACACAAAATCGTTGTAAAAAGAGGGAAAGGTGGAACCTTTACCTCACAAGCAACGAGGAGGAGGTATCATGGGGCTTCTTACGCTAGGCTCTTCAATTCCTAGGGCTTCTAAGGGCTTGGAGAAGCTAGGGAGGGCTGTGGAGGAAGTGGAGAAGAGAAAGGAAGAGGCTAGGGTCAAAGCAAAGAGGAGAAACGGTGCAATGAGAGGGAAAGCCTTTTATTTAGAGCCCAAAAAATAGCCTTGGTGCAAGGGGGCATGCCTCTGCCAAGCCGGACCATAGATAGTTAGACCTAGACCCCGTGCGCCTACTAAACTGAGCCATACATAGAGTCGGGTCACGTGTCTAGGCGCAATGCCTTTGTGCTAGAAAGGAGGGGAGGGGGAGGGGAGGGGCACTGGGTCAACGCCTTTGCACCCAAACCCGAAAGCCAACCCAAAAGGGGCTGGTGCAATGGCGCTAGAGGGCACCCTTCTGTGCAGCACAATTGTGTGCACATTAGGTTTTGACTAATGTGTCATGGTGAACAGCGTAGTAGGTCCTACGTTGTCCAAAAGGGTTCCCTACACAAACAAGCGACTAGACTAGTGAGAAATTTGGCACTAAACCTAATTAGACTCTACATGACCGAAAATAAAAAATAAAAGTCACGGAAGTGTAGCATCCAATCGGGATGGCCAAACACCGCAGTAGGCTAAGTCCTTGGCTCATTCACACCATACCACACATAGAATCACCACAAAAGGCCGGACAAACCATTCGGTCTGAGTCAAAACTGAACTAGCACCAAATCCATTGAGCAAAAGCCTTGGTTTTATAACCTCCCCCACTTAAGAAAATTCCATCATCATAATTTACTTAAATGGTTACAAACACCAAAATAGACACTCATAGAAACACAACATATATCCGAAAAGGGCAGGGGTTGTGCTAATACCTTGCTTTGTTATGTCATCCTTCTTGAGCTCCTAACGGACTATGTACTAGTAGTTCAACTAGGACTACTGCTCGAATCTAGGATCATGGACGTGCTTACCAGCTATAGTCACACACATCTTAATACCTCTGTCTTCCTTTTGCACGAGTAGAACTGAGGCATCCGAGGGCAAGTCGCTCAATTGGATGAATCCCTTCTCGCACATTGCCGGAAGCTTGCTCTTGAGTTTCTAGAACTCAATTGGTGGCATTGGGTACAACATCTTAGAAGTTGGTGCATCACCCAGTAGCACCTCTATGGAAAGCTTAGTCTGCCTTTCAGCGGGCAACTCCACTGCCTCCTCAAAGATCGCATGAGCAATGTCTACATTGAGCGAAGGAAGCAATTGGCACTGGCTATTCTCTGGTGGCCACAATGCCTGCAAGAAAAGCCTCGCATCCTCTGTATCCAAGTGAAAGGCTCTCTAGAAGGCAATGAGGCTACCTCTGCTACCTCTACCTCTACCTCTACCTTGAAATGTGGTTCTCTCATGACGTGGAAGGCGGAGCTGAACCATTTTCTTTTGAAAGTGATTAGTGCTCTATGCCTCGTCATCCAATCCATGCCAAAGATTGCATCAAACTAACTCATTGGCAAAACCACAAAATTGGTTAGTAGTGTGTGCTACTGAATGAATGATAATGGGATGCATCTCACACACTCTCTAGTGGTGAGAGTGGCACTGGCTGGGGTCGACACTACCAAGTTTTGCCCTGGATCCCTACCAACACACAAATCCCATCTACGTATGCTCAGTCTAGAAAAATGTAACATCTACCAAAAGTTAAGTTCGCCCCAGATCCAATGCCTGACATCCTCCCTTGGTATCTAGGTGACATCCAATGTTGCCAAGCCTGCTTTCCTTTGCTGTTCTCCATGGCCTTACTGGCCATATTGTCCATGTTGTGCCCGTGGTTGGTGGCCACCTTTAAACTATTGCCCTTGAGGGTGAGTTGGTGGTGTAGGTAGGAATGGCCTCTACTGTAGTGTAGGCAAACCCCTTCAACACTGTTGCTGGCACTTCTGCCAATACTGTGGCTGCTACTGCTCCTATGTCCACCTAAGGCATGTGGCTTCACGATGACCTAACTTACCTTAGGTAAACCATGCGCGTGTAATCCTCCTATAGATATCCCAATCTCTCCCTTGGCAATGTGATCACATTGGGCGCTTGGGTAATCTCTGGTCTATTGAGCCTGAGTCTGGAATGACTAGGCCTATTGAGGAAACCTATGAGTCTTCTGACCCTCGATAGTGTGCACTATCACATCATCATCAACTCGTCTCCTGTGCTGTCATGGACCCTAATCATCCTATCCTCTCTATCTCTGGCCCTGACCTTTGCCTATAGCGTGGTGATGAGATTCATGGGTCTTCTCGCACACTAACGCCCTCATGTCAGCCTCACCTAATGTCATGAATGAAAATGTAACGACCTGCCATTTTTCACGATATTGTGGGCCTAACTGGCTAGGTGTTACTCAAAAGTAAAATAATTATGCCAAACATTTTTAATAAATAATAACATATATAAAGATCCCACAGTCTTGGACCGGTTCCCAGCAGCCACACTTATTTCTCAATTAAATAAAAAAGGAGTCCTCATAATTATTTTGCTCCATACTCTGGATGTCAATCACCTAATCTCGTATCTGCACACATGCGGAGGCAATTCCGCGTTAGTGATTACAACACTAAGTAGTATAATAAATAAAACAAAACAAGTACATTCCACTATTTCCTTATGTTTATTTTAATATGTGGTGGAGCGATTCCGCTATACTCCAAAACAATGCGGAGGAGGTATCCACTGTGATCCGCAAACCCCGGACGTAGCCTTTTTTGTGGGGAGGCTACCACAACCATCTCCAGTGCCAGTGCCTCACACACCCCGGCCGTAGCCTTTTTGTGGGGTAGCTATCACTGCACTCGGGTGATTGCTATGCCCCGTTTGTGGGGAAGCTCTCACTACCAATTCTAGTGCAAGTGCCTCGCACACTTCAGCCGTAGCCTTTTTATGGGGAGGCTATCATTGCACTCCAGTGCCAATGCGTTGCACACCCCGGTCGTAGCCTTTTTGTCGGGCGGCTATCACTGCACTCAGGTGATTGCTATGCCCCGTTTGTGGGGAAGCTCTCACTACCAATTCTAGTGCCAGTGCCTCACACACCTCGGCCGTAGCCTTTTTATGGGGCGGCTATCACTGCACTCCAGTGCCAGTGCCTCACACTCCCCGACCGTAGCCTTTTTATGGGGCAGCTATTACTGCACTCCAGTGCCAGTGCCTCACACACCTCGGCCGTAGCCTTTTTATGGGGCAGCTATCACTGGACTCCAATGCGATGGAGGAATCACTGTGCCTCACTCACCCCGGCCATAGCCTTTTTATGGGGTGGCTATCACTACTCCAAAACAATGTCGATGCATTACAAAATTCATGCACATAACACGACCCAGTGTCGGACTGAGTCAATTCATTGACCCCGGTTGCACTCGGTGCATGGTAGTCGAATCTAGGCTCAGGCCGACCTAGGCTACCAACAAGGAAAATACGATGTTCTACCTATTATACGTACCTGATTTGTAATTACGTCTGACTGTGACCCGTGAACCCTAATACAGTAATGGGGAGGTCACCTGGGACGGAGATGAGGGATGAAATACTCACACAGTAATGGGGAGGTCGCCTGGGACGGAGATGAGGGATTAAATACTCCCTCCTCCTGCATATATATACACTTCAACCATTCCCTCCATTAAATTCTCATACCCCATCATCCATTGGTATTTCTGTAACGACCCAGCCCAAAGTGCAACGTAATGGGCTAAGTTATTTCTTTAAAATGGGTACCCCGGAAGTTAAAGATCTATAGTCCATTCCTACTTATAAACAGGATCTTCTCCCAGTAGGTATTAGATGTGGGACTAAGTTGAGGGATCTCACAATCCACCCACCTTAGAAAATTTCGTCCCCGAAATGCCTATTCTTGGCCCGTTGCTAGCCCCAGCCCACGTCCTTTCTGGCCCGTGACCGGCAGCCTAGCCAACGTTTCTAGTCTTGGCCCGTTGCTAACCCCTGCACAAGACCTTTTTTGGCCCGTGACCGGCAGCATAGCCAACGTCCCTAGTCCATCCCACCATCTAACACGGAACCAGGTCGGCTCTGATACCACCTGTAACGACCCAGCCCAAAGTGCAACGTAATGGGCTAAGTCATCTCTTTAAAATGGGTACCCCGGAAGTTAACGATCTATAGTCCATTCCCACTTATAAACAGGATCTTCTCCCAGTAGGTATTAGAGATGGGACTAAGTTGAGGGATCTCACAATTTCCTAGGTTGAACGACCCCTTCATTAAATTCTCACACCCCATCATCCATTGGTATTTCTTAGGTTCAACGACCCCTTCTCCTTTTATAAAGAATAAATGACGGCTAGGGTTTGTGGAAGCACCCTTTCACCATAATTCCTTTAACTGGGTAATTGGGTAATTAACATGGTTCACTTAACCTTTTCA
>JAURVB010013168.1:0-36611 GCA_033002965.1 Piper betle | reverse complement strand
CGGCGTCGGCTCGGTACACGTGTCCTGAAACTGACTCAACTCGAAAAAATAACGGTCGACCCGACCGGTTCTCAATATAAAACCCTAACTCGAATCGTGGGTTTTACACCCTAGGTATAATATTAATTTAATTATTTAAATAAGGGTAAAATTAGAATTAAAATTTTAAAAACCTAAACTTACCCGATGGCAGCGATGGCAAGCAACGACGATGGTGACTAGGCGACCGGGGGGACGATCTGGAGGGGCGGGGCGCGGCCGATGGGGGAGGCGGGGAGAGAGAGGGAGGGCTGGCGAGGGGAGGTGGGGCGCAGCCGGCGCAAGGCGGGGCAGGGCGGGGCTGGGTGGGGCAGGGGGCGCGGCAGCGGCAGTGGCGGCCGCGACTTGGAAAGACCGACTTGGAAAGACCGTGGGTGAGAAATGACTGTGGTGGCATTTTTATAATTAAAACTTGACTCGTGTCTGATTCGAGTATAAAATAATAACTAATTCAAAATAATTTTAAAAAAATCTAAAAAATATAAAAAATATATCATAAAATATAATATATATAATTATATCAAAATGGCATCAATATTTAATTTTTATATATTTATTTATGAGTTGTCAAATTATTATATATGACCGATTTGGACCGATTCCTATCCGATTTAGACTGATTCCGATTCCGACTCCCTGGAAAATCGATTCCGATTTCGATTCCGATTTATGCAGCCATTCCGATTTATGCAGCCATAGTTTAAGCCTGGGATGTATGAATCGTCGATTCCGATTCGGGATCAGCCGATTTCATTCGGATCGGAGGAAAACCGATTAAAAAAAACATTGAATCGGTTTTCATCCGAATCGGTCTGTGAATCGGCCGATTCGAGTTAATTCCGACCGATTTGAGTCGATTCAAAATTGGCCCAAATCGGCCGATTCTGAGCGCAAAAGGGCGGGGCAGGGCGGGTCTAGGGGGAGGGGGGCGAGGCGTAACGGGCGTAGGGCAAGGTTGGTAGGGCTGGTAGGGGAAGGCAGGGCTGGGCAGGGGAGGTGGGGTGCGGCGGGTGAGGCCAGGGTAGGGGAGGTGGGGCGGCCAAGGGCAGGGCAAGGTGGGGTGGGGTGGGGCATGGCGAGTCTAGGGGAGTGGCGGTAACAGACAAAAAGGGCAGATGCTGAAAAAATCGAGGAAAAAATAACACTCAATAATATTTTTGTAATTAAAACTTGACTAATATCTGACTTGAATCAAAAATAATAAATAACTCTAAATAATTTAAAATTTTTTAAAAAATATTAAAAAATATCATAAAATATATTATACATAATAATATCAAAATAATATTAATATATAATTTTTATATATTTATATTATAAATTATCAAATTATTATATATAATCGATTTAAACCTATTCTTACTACTAAATTTGACTACTCCAAAAATCGATTCGGATTCCGATTTATACGACCATAATTTAAACATAAAACGGGATAATAAGTTCTACAAAAGCAAATCCATTTTTTTCAAAAAAAAAACCCAAAAATGACACCTCAAATGAAAACCTCTGTCAAATATTTTCATCTGTCCGGTCTGAAGTCACCCTCCAATCCATGCTCATACACAACTGACAAATGGCCTCTTTACCACATCAATACATATCAGTTCCATATACGAAAATATTATATCACGTTAGAATGATATCATTGTATTTGGCAACCGAACAAAAACATAAAGGTTTTTGTGGGGCACGCACATCTATCTAATTCTACAATGTCACTGATCGGACAAAAGGTTAATAATAGAAGAGCAAGAAACTCCTCTACCCAACAAGGACGAGCTAAATCCAATTCTGGACGTACCAACATCAAAAAGAACCAAATTATCCTCCAGTTGGTGGCCACCGATCACAATGGATGTCGTCGGCCGTCGGCCACCGTCGACAACCGCCAAGCACATCACGTCCTTGGTCACAAACACCATCGAATTGGCGCCGTACACCTTCCAACGCACCGTTTCGCTTTGTAGCACCATCTCTATCGTCGGTACGGCCGGCCCCATGCCGGTCGCGGTGACGTTCTTCGTGCTAAAACAAGCCTGGAAAGGTGGTATTGGCGGCATCTGGGTGATACCCATGGCGGTTGCTGCGGTAGAGAAGGCGTCTATCATGGTATTGAATATGGTGGTTTCTAAAATGGTGAAGGGCGAGATCGTACTGATCGTCGTCCCCCCTTGGCCGTTTTGGTCGATTGATAGTAAGGATGCGTCTAAAGGCAGTTGCTTTCCTGCAACTTTGATCGCCGTGACGCCGACGAAGTAGTTGGCGTCGGAGACTTCCCCCTTCCCGACTGGGTTGGAGATCATCGGCGTGTACATGAGGTAGTCGGTCAAATCATTTCCACCGCCCAAGAAGATTGCGCCGTCGGACTCGGCCGTCGACGGAAAGCAAACAGCGAACTCCCGATCGAAGCCGTGGCCGGCGGCGAGCTGCGACGGCACGGAGATCCTCGATCGCCCCAGCCCCGCCACCCCACGTACCCCAGCGGGGAGACCGTGGAGGAGGGGAGGTGGAGCGCAAACGAAGAGGAGTTCTCCCCCGCCTGATCCAAAAGTGTGGAGCTCCCCGGCCCCGCCGGCGCCGGTGACCGGGTTCCGCGCGGAGACGACGCATCCGCCGTTGCTCCCGGGGCGCGCTAGAGCACCGGCTCGGGAGCAGAGCTCGGAGCGGTAGGAGGAGGCAGGGAAGCTGCCTGAACCGCCGCAGTCGAGCCAGAGACTTGTGCCGGCGAGGTCGATGGCGGTTGGACGGGGGAATAGGAGGCGGGTGAAGTAGTGGCGGGAGGAGGGGTCCTTAGAGACGGAGATGCGGAGGGGGTGGGAAGGAGAGGGGAAGTGGAAGAGGAAGAGGAAGAGGAAGAGGACGAGGAAGAGGAGGGAATGAGTAGAGGGAGGATCCATGGCCGGTAACTTGTTGGATAAGAAGAAGAATGTAACAAATATTGGCAGCGGGTGGTAGCCGCGCACGTGCATGCTTGTCAGGAGCAAAGATAAGAGTCTTCCTGAGGGCGTGGGGGATTGGATAAGACTGTCCCCATCTGACTCGGACTCGTGTCACTCACTCCATCCCTAGCCTCCCTGCCCTCGATTTTTTTTTCTCATGTCAATTATATTTAATATAAATTTTGGAATTAGAAAGATGGGCAGACATCTATTGCCCTCTATGGTGAGGATGATTTTATCCGTGTAACAATAAAATGGATTTACGTGATCCGAAAGAATTGGAAAAATTTTACATGCTCTGTCTATTCCTATATAAATTATTGGCTACTGCTGATACTTTGCATCCTTAAAACCATTTGAAGTGTGACCGACTGGACTAATAAGTTTGAAGAGGACTTGTGTCACCCCCTTGGGACTAAGAAGACAATAATCATCTAAAAATTTGAAATTGTAAATAGCCTATTATATGCTCTGTCATCATCTAAAATTTTTCTTTAAATTCTTCATTTTCTAAAAAATATTTCATGAAGTTTTTTTAAAATCAAATTCTTCTTCCTTACTCGTCCGAAAATGCAAGACACAAGAAACCGAGTGCACTAATTGACAAATGCAGAAACAAAAATAAAAGTTATAAATCTGAATCGCTCGGATTTCAAATTTGCCCACCTAACATTGAACATGTTCCAAATGGATAAGCACAAAGAAGGGGCAAAAACAAAGTAGACGCATGCCTTGAAAATGTAATCAATTTGGTGGGTGTGCCTCATGCAGTGTGTTAGCATGCGGTTAATTTGCACCGTCAATGTTTTTTTTCACCAAAACTATATAATTTAGAGACCAAATTACAAATATGGAGATTTTGCTCTACTTGCATAAGTTGCAAGGTTATGAGCAACAGAGTTTTGCTCTCTAGGGAGCCAACTTGCTGTCACATTCATCCCGTCACTGTAATTTTTCATGCTTTGGCAATCAAACAAAATGATACGAGGTCATGTAAGATTAGGGATTTTAAATATGTAGTTCAGGGGGTTAGCAATATGGTTGGTTTAACAGGTTTGAACCGGGGTTAAACTGGATTTAACTTGTTTTATTGGATATAATAAAATATGAAATATCTATCCTATATTTCAGACTTTTTTCGTTAGAATTATAAGTGATTGGTAGGAGTAAAATTAAAAAGGTTTTAATTTTTCTAAGACATATCATCAATGTAAATTGAATTAACAAATTATTCCACATTTAACTTATAAGAATAGTAATTTATTTATGAAATTATTATGAAATATCTAAGACATATTGCATCTTCCCTTTTTACGTACAAAATAAAATGCATTACATATATATAATAAAATATTTTATCTTATTCTAAAATAAATTAATTAAAGGTTCATTGTGGACATATTAGAGGTAAATTTATTATAATAGCTAAGAAAAATAAATTACCTATAGTAAGTAAAAATATTTTTAAGCACACTTTAGAGTTATTTCGAAATTTTAACCAATTAGATTATGATAATATGGTTAATAAATATCATTACATATAACTAAAGAAGATTTTTAAGGCTCAAGAGCCATTTTAAAAAGTATTAAAAAATTAAAAACATGATAAACAAAATGGTTATAGGAAGGCTTGAACCATGGATTAATGGCTCATGTTGGTGACGTAACTACCAGGATAACAATGCATCAGTAATTTCGTGCCATCACGGTGTTTTGCATTTGATTTCAACTCAACATTGAATCGGGTTGGTTTAGCAAACCTGCAGTACGCCGGTTTTACTAGAAACTGTGGTCATTAGACCAGGTTCACTCCAACCTGATCTAATGCCCCATGCTGGATTGGACTCTTGGCCGATACTCGCTATATCGGGTCAGACCGGCTAGTCTAGTCTGGTATTTAAAACTATGACTGATTCAAATGTTAAACGGTTTGCAACAAAGCCTCCAATTCACCAGCTTTTGCATTGACTCTTTGTTTAGATCCTGCTACATAGGAATAGCATCAATAAACCATAACACACAACAGCCCAAGTCATGAGATTACAATCCACGTAAAACCCTTCATCGATAGTTATGATGTTTTCCCCATATTCTTGATACAAAAATTTGAAAAGGAACCAATGTTTTTGTTTAGATCCCATACAAAAATCAGAAAAAGAACCAATGCTTTTGTTTAGATAAAAATATTATGATCGAGTCAAATTATGTCTAAAACTGATAATATATAAGACTCGATTAATAATATAGATCGAAGTAGCTCTTTGTGTCAAAAATGGAAAACATTACTAACTTAGCGTAAAAATTTATCAAATATAAATAAAAGTAAGAAAGAAAATAACTAAGTTAAGGTCAAGTGTGTGTAGTATTTATCTGTCTTCTCACCAAAGTCAACTCAGGAACACAAGATCTATATATATAATATAAAAAACGTCCATAATAAATATCACTAGTCCAAAAATAACTAAATACCAAATTATCAAATGAGAGATGTCTCTAATTTTAAAGAAAATCATTATATACTTTCACTAAACTTTTTGTAAGGGCATCTACTAAAAAGCCATTAGGCTGTAGACCCGTTAGTATCTTGAATTGACTGGTCTATTAATGCATATCTCGACAATTTCTCATTTTTTCTGATCTATTGGGACTACCACTATATCCTAACCCTTCTCATTTCTTCCATATATCTCTACCTTGACTACGAAGGCTGAACACTCTCAGGTAGTCATCTTCGATACCCTTTGAACAACATGTCTGGGCCTGCTTTATACTAAATAGTAATCGTAAACCTTCACATTTCTTCGGATGTAAGGAACTAAAAATGCAAAGTTGTCAAGATCCACAGGGAATGGAACAACCTTCTCACTAATCTAGGCTCATACATGCACAAACTCATGGTACATGCGGGTTAGTTTTACCATCTCTCGTTTCATTGAAAACTTGATAAAATTATATATAAGCTTGGAAAGGGGTTTATATAATAAGCCTGAAGGCAACTTGTAGTCAATCTTAGTTCGAAAACAACTTAAGGGATTTCATCTTTGAGAGTTATTAATCCCAGAAATAAAATGTCTAAATGACTTGCGCAAAGTGTGCTCCGATAAAACAGCTACTTAATACATCATACGATTTAAAATTAAATCCACTATAGACTATAACGAAAAAAATGAGAAGAGTTCTAATGGACCTGTGGTCCAAGCTCCAAGTATGTTGGTATATCTAAGGTGAGTATAACCTCTTGAACTTATATCAGAACACACTATTAAGCAAAAGACTTACAACTCTTTATGATGCATAATTGTGATGTGTGGTCACATCATCAAAAACATCACAATAAAGGACAATGTTAAACAAATCTACAACTAAACATCCAGCACACAAGTCAAAACATAATACTAAAAATGACATATAAACAAATAATAAATAAATAAATACACTCATAGATAAATAGATAAATAATAAATATATAAAAAATAATATTCTAATCATAAAATAATAGTATAATTATACTAGATAAATACACGGCTAACACTATTAAATATTAACATATAGTTGTGTTAGTAACTATATAAATAATTAAATAAATAAATTTAAAATAATATTATGAATAAATAAATAAGTATTTAATATTAATTAATCATGAATAATAATAGTATAATTAATTAATGCAAGAATACATAGTTAAACACAAATAAATAATAACATATGAACAAATAGATAAATAAATAAATATATGTATATATAAAATTTAGTAAACATCAATAAGATTAATATTCATAAATAAATATACCATTAATATTAATAAATAATCCCATAAATAGGCATTATAATCAATGAATATATAAATAACAAGAAGTGAATGATAATGAATAAATAAACAATCAATAAATAAATTAAATAAATAATAAATAGAGAAAAATAATCATAGCATCCAAACATAGTAAATTATGTGAATATGCATCTAAACTAATAAATGGGTTACCAAATTAAAAAAACAATTAAAAACGGGCAAAAACAGTGAGCAAGTTAGCTGGGATGAACTAGAAGTCAAATGGGCTAAACCAACTCGTTAAGTAAACTTGTGGGCTAGGTCGGCTAGGCGGGCACGTGCATGGACCGGTAGACTCGCACATGGGCTAGCGAACAAGGTCGGGCAGTTGGACGCGAAGGCGGGCAAACAGGCCGACAGTGCCAATCTTTCGAAATCACCAATGACAGCGTTGTGGAGGCTGTAGCCAGTCGGGATAAACAAAGGGCGTTGAGGCGGAGATGATGGCGGTGGTGATTTGCTAGGTCCGGCCGGCTAGTGGCCGGCATATGGCAAGGAAATCACGGTCGGGTAGGTGTCACTGGCGACAATTCTAGCGGTGACAGTCGGTGTGGGTGGTCTCAAAATGAATAAGGGAAAACTGTAGGGGTGGTCGGCCTCGCCGGAAGAAACTTGATGAGGGTAAGGTCGTCAATGTGGGCAGCGTAGTGGTTGATGGTGGTGAGGAGATCGAGTGGAGGCATTGACTGACGATGGACGGCGATATCAATGGCAGTGGACGGCGACTTCTATGGCGAGGCACAGGAAACCGGCGAAGGGGTAGCTGCTGCAGGAATCTGGCGATAGGGTGGCTGCGATCCAGCGATGGGCAACGACAGTGGTCAGCGGTCACAACGCCTCTACAATTTAGGGGCCAAAAGTTGAACTCGAAGCCTTGCGACCGGATTTCTGACTTTATGTTGGTCGCTAAATATTTAATAAAAATATATTTTATAGATTTCGAAAATTGCAGCACAACGACTGGAAATGCAGCCGCTAAACTTTAGTGATCGGCAAGAGCAACCAGATATCAAGATTACAAATGTGTAGTTGCTAACGCGATCGCTACACTGTTGCTAATAAAGCTGAATAAATTAGCAATTGAAACTATGGTTGCAACACAATTGCAAAAAAATACCGTTACAATTTGGTTGTTGGCCAGTTGCTAAATAGCAACCGAGATGTAGGGTCGTTGATGACTTATTTTCAACTGAGTGTCACTACCGTTAATATTTAAAGTTGATTCAATTAAATTAATTAAGTGTTTTACCATTTCCCTTGTAGGGTGAATAATTTTTTCACTATTTTTGTTCCGTTGAATATAAAATATTTAATAAATCGATAAATAAGATGACCATTTTTAATACAAGAGTTTTTTGTTAAAGCTATCTCTAATTTAGCTCACACCTACACTTATTCAATCAACATACACAAATAATAACAATCTTATAATTGCTCCCATAAAATTATCCAACTCATAGATTTTACGGCCAACTATGGAGGAAGATCTAAGGGAATTTTTATATGCACTAATAAAATTTTCTCCACTCTTTATGTAAGCATAATCCATGCGGTTAATTCAATGACCAAATTAAATTCAAAGAAGGCAGGGAAGAATTATGAAAATGTTATTTGCGTGGACAGCAATATTTAATAAGATGTAAGAGTTGCCTAGACAGCTGAAGAGGCAGAGGTGGATCTTTGAAGAAGTTATCCCAAAGTAGACAGAATTCTTCTAGCTGGATACTAGAAGACGGGGTGGAATTGTAGTCTTCCAAGCCGACAATGATTTAAGTGATACTCCACCCTTTGTTATCCATGCAAAACCCAAGATGAAGAAGATAATGCAAACTATTATTGAAGATCATAAATGCAAGAAAACCCGAAGAAAAAAGCTAGGAGACATCATCTTCCAACTCTTCTGTCGACTTTCCCACAAGACTCACAATGCCATCAAACGCAAAGGAGAAGAGCGTTTTTCTGTTTTTAACGAGACCATCTGAAGTTGGAGCAAGTAGTCTGCTGGAACATGAGAGATGAGCTAAATCCCATTCTCGATTTATCCAGATCAAACTGCAACAAGTTGTCTTCTAACTGATGCGATCCGATAATTATCGAAGGTCTTGGCCGGATATACGTTAACTCCGGATTAATTGTACCGCCATCCACAACTGCTAGGCAGGCTCTGTTCTTCTCGGTGAAAACTATGGAGTTGGCTCCAAATATAATCCAAACCACCTCCTTGCTCTTCCTCTCCGTGCCGCTCAACACCAGCTCAATCGTCGGAACCGCAGGCCCCACTCTCGTCGACCCCAGGTTCTTGGTACTAAAGCAGACTTCCAATGGGTACTTGGATTTCACTCGCTTCAACCCCATCCCTTGAGCTGCTTTAACAAATGCATCCGACACGGCATTGAAGATGGACCTTTCCAAATGCATAAACCGAGTCACCGAGCTGATCTTGGTTCCATAGTTGCCCTGCTTGTCGAAGGTGAGCAGGGTGGTGTTAATGGGAACAAGCTTGTCATTCACCTTCACACCCGTCACCTGGACGAAGTACTCGTAGGATGGCTCTCCCTTGCTGGGGTTGAAGGCATGGCTCACCGGGTTGACGACGAGAGGCGTGTAGACAAGCGACTTGGACACTTCTTTTTCAAATTGCAGCACATACGGCCCGTCGCCGAGGAACAGGACTCCTATCGAATTCGGCCCGGTTGATGACGGGAGGCAGATGGCAAACTTGCGAGGGAGGGAGAAGGATCTCGAGAGCTGGTTGGGAAGCGATAGCCGGTGAGTGCCGAGAGCAGCCATGCCTTTAGATTGTTTGGGGATGTCCCATATGAGAAACTCCGGCGCACAAGCAAAGTAGAAGCGTGGCTCGTGGGATAGGAAGCCCGGGTAGGAGCCGTTGGAGGAGGCCATGGCGAGCATATCCTCGGAGACTTGGCCGGTGGTGTCCACCGGCGGGACGGGGTTCTCGGTGGTGAGCGTGCAGGTGTTGTTGTTGCAGCCCGGACGGATCGGCCCCTCGTCGCAATCACCGCAGCCGGTGTAGCGGGCGAACTTGCACTTACGAGTGCCGCAATGGACGGGGTGGTAGAAGACGGACTTGTAGCCTTGCTCGCACACCACCCAGACGTAGCGGCCGCCCAAGTCGAGGGTGAGGTTAAGGCCAGTGAGGGGGCTCCTCATGAGGAGGGTGACGGTGTGGAGGCTGGTGTTGGCATCTTTGTAGATGGGGGCAACCAGCGAGTATCTAGCGGTTGTGCCGACGGCTTGAGAGAGAGGGAAGAAGAAGAGGAAGAGGACGGTTGAGAAGAGAAGATTGCGACTGAGCGGAAGCATGATGGCAAAGATCAAAAGGGCAGTGAACAGGGGAGATGAAGGCTGTTGTGATTTATAAGAACAGCATGCTCGAAAGGCATCAAAACAGAGTAGACAGCGTTCAAAGTGAGGCAACTTAGTTTAACCGTTAAAATGATGAAGGTTGTCCATGGTCGCGCAACTTGACTAATCGCCTATATCAATTTGGAAAGCGGTATCTCTCTTTCTCTCTCAAAAAAGAAAGCATTCTCGCATTGGTTTAAAATTTTAAAAGAAAATACAGAAAATGGAAAGCGTTGTAAGGTTTGAATCGTTTGATTATGGCGTAAAAAAGAAATTTTTTAAAACCCTGTTATATACGTTTATAGAAACATCATCAAATCTGATCCTTGATGATCATCATCATCAATAATCAGCCTGATGGCGCCTGCAAGTCCTATTTTTAAAAATATATATATATTGGAATTTGTTGACCACTGGTCAATTTAGTGGGCGTCGAGCCACGCGGTGGCCGTTGAGGTCTATTTAAACCCGATGTCATCAACTTTACACGTACTAGCGTTCTTCGAGAGATGTTTATGCATTTAACTAATATATCGTCTAATTTTGTTAATACAGCTGTACTCAACTAAACTAAAATCTGCCTGTACTCAACTAAACCGTTTTAAGAAAAAAACTAAAATCTGCCTCTGGATCAGATTTCGGGGGCCCCGGATGGACATAATGTCCAATCAGGGGAAAGAACCGCCCCTTTATTTTTTTAGTTTAATAAGGGAGGGGGATGCCATTAAGATCGAAGTATTTGAAAGATATGATTAACAGCAATACACTAACTCACTCAGGCAACAGTACTTATTCCGAACTTCCACAGTCACAATCCACCTTGGCCAACAATAATACACCATCATTTAGAGTCAAACACGGTGGTCTCCTCATCTCTACACACCGGTGAAGTTGAAGTGGGCGCATGTGGTCTCAAAAGACAATAGGGTATTGCTAAGCCCAAGCCTGTTGCTAACCAGATCGAACTGCACCAAATTGTCTTCCATCTGACGTCCCCCAATCACAATCGAAGTCATGGGCCTCATGCCCCCGTCTACAAACGCCAAGCAAGAGATGCGCCCTCTCACCTCCACCATCGAATTGGCTCCCAACACTCGCCACACCGTATTCGTCCCCTCCAACTCCAGATCGATCACCGGCACGGCCGGCCCCGTCCTCTCCGTCCGCATCTTCTCAGTGCTATAACATAAGCCAAAAGGTGGCACCGTTCTTTCTCTCACAAGGTCCATGGCCCTCGCCTCCCTGTCAAACGCATCGAGGAGAGCCCAATAGATGGAGGAGTGCAGAACGGTGTAGGGCGCCGTCGTGCTTATCTTCGTCCCACCGACGCCGCGGCTGTTTATGGCAAGCAACGACGGGTCGATTGGTATCGTCGTCCCCCTCACCATGATCTTCGTCACGTTGATGAAGTACTCCAAGGACGGCTCACCGCGCGTTAATGGTGTCTTGGACGTGCTCACCGGGTTCATCACGAGCGGCGTGTAGAAGAGACGGTGGGATATCTCCATGGGGTGGAAGACATAAGGCCCGCGGCCAAAGAACAAGACGCCCGCTTTGTCCCAAGAGGAGGTCAAGCAGAGGGCGAAGATACGAGGAATATTTCTATATGCAGTCGAAATCTGCGTCGGCAGGCTGATAGTGGACCGTCCGAGGCCGAGCATCCCTCTTGCACCGTCGGCAAGGCCGAATACGAGGAAGTTCGGGGCGCAGGAGAAGCGGACATCGGATAATGTGACGTACTGGCCGGACTTATGGCCTTCGCTGGAGAGGAGGGAGATGGTGTCCTGGCCCAGCTCTCCGACGGTTGTCACTTTGGTGATGGGGTTTTCCGAGTATATGCTGCACGAATTGTTGTTGCAACCGGGGCGAGGCCGGCCACCGAAGCAGTGACCGCATGAGGAGGAGCCGGCGAGCTTGCACAGCGGGGAATAACAGTGGACGGGTTCGTAGGTGGCGGAAATAAACCCTCTCTCGCAGTCGACCCACAGAGAGCGGCCGCCGAGGTCGACGACAAGCTTGACGACCACGAGCGGGTTTCGCTGGTGGATGGCGGTGAGATAGTGGTTGGTAAATGGGTCTTTCCCGAGGGGGAGGACGAGCTCATGGGGACGATAAGGATTGGTCGGGGGAGCAGCGAGGGAGGAAGAGATGTAACAGAGGAGGAGGAGGACGAGGAGGAGGGAGACGTGGGAGAAGAGGAGCCATGCATGCAGCAAAGTAGAAGGAGCTTTTGCGGCGATAAATGTATGCCGCTTTGGTCTCAATTTATAGAACAAAAATGCATACATATTATCGATCGAGGTGATGTTTGATTTGGTTATAGTGCAACTTTTGGTGCTACATGATCAAGTAAGCATGAAGATCAGTTCGGACGCAACGAAATTCAAATCCCCTAGTTTAGGTAAGCCTTAATTTAGGATGCCTTTAGACGTTAAGATTACACTATTATTATGCACATTCAGATCATAAGCTAAGTATTTCCATGCATATAGTTTCAACTTTACTGTACTTCCCTTATTAAGTACTATCACAACCTATATATGTTGCTTCTAGACGTTCATATACAAGGTTGCCTTGAAAGAAGATATCCTGTTAGTGTGGGTGTATGAACTTCTATTGAAAATAACAAGCCACTTTAACAAGCGTAGGATCCCACGTGTATGCAAAGCACAACCCTCTGTGGGGCCAAATTAGACAATAGAAAATTTATTGGAAACGTCTCTTACATACGCCCATGGATATGCCCTTAACCATGACCGTTGATGATGGGGATCGTCAATGGTCAGGCCTATGGGGTCATGCGTCTAGACAATTTGCCCATAATTACGGCTTGGATAGCCTACATCTCTCTCTCTATATATAAATCAGCCCTTACACTTTCTAAAATAATTAGTTTATATGAGAGGGGTAATGTCTTATGCATACACGAGTTCTAATACTTTCCAAAATGATTAGCTGTTTTAAAGGATTAGTAACTCGTATGGGCACACATGTGTATATGTATATATGTATTATATGAGAGAATTGATGATATACATCTCCTTAAGTACTTTTCGTGTGGCATACTAGAACTCTTGGAAAAGCTGTATGTCCCTATATTTACCTACATTATTAGATTTGTAAAATCTTATTTTCGGGTTAAGGGTTTTACATGTTTATTACTTTACTCAGTTTGGGACATCCTCGAGTAAATTTGAGTTAGTTCAACTTTTAAATCATGAGTATGGGCTTAGATAACCGTATGAAGATATTATGGAGGTTGAATATATATGATATATAGATGACAACTCTAATTATACTACAATAGAACATTAGTTATCAATTTATATATAAGGTATATGAGTTTTTTATTATGCTAGCCCAGGCTTTAGAGCTAGATTTAGGTTGTTGTAGCATTTAATATTCGTTTTGGCATTTTAAGGCATTTCTTTTACATGCATCTAAAGGATTTTGGAGTTGCGCCTATGGCCTATGATTTATTTAAGTCTCAGATCTTTGTCTAATCGAGTTTAATGTTTCAAGGCTTATTTAACTTTTTGCCTAAATTTTTGTCTATAGAGCCACTTTTAGGATTAGAGTTAGCTATAAATTTTTGTCAGTCTTGTCCTGACCTTTCTATATATATATATATATATATATATATTGTATATACCCCAAGTGGATCCCACTATGCCCACGAATTGTCAGGCATTCAGATCGTGCCATGTGACAAGATTTCGACGATCCACATCAACCATAGCATTGACCAACTAAGTTTAGGGGATTTTCTCCCTTATTTTCAAAATATTTCCACCCTAGTGATGCTGCCACTTTTGGCACGTCGATGGCAAGACTCTTGCCACCCCTAGCCACCGGGCTGGTACCACTGTTGACTGCCTTACGGCGGACTATCAATTCAGGCCAAGCCTTGGCACCGGCGTTGCCGCAATAGCCGCTGGCAAAGCCGTTTTCTTTCCAGTTTCCACCATTGCCACCACCTTTTGGGGAGTTTTCATGGCTAACGAGCCTCCTTTGGTGAGGCTGACCACTCAAATAGTTTTCCCTCGTCGAGGCAAAACTTTTAGACTGCCCAAGACCACCATTGTGGCCGCGAAAGCTGGCCACGACGTTGCCATACCCGTCAGTGATTCTGTCCATTTTCAGCTATTTTTCGGCCAATTGATGGTTGGGCTCCGTTGATTACCACAACCATCTCCTCCGCCTTGACATCCTCTGTTGATTGCGACAAGCAGGAGCCCCCACTATGCCACCATCAGCATTTTCTAGCAATGGGCATAGGTGGTCATATTGATCCGTTTACCCTGCCCGCGATCTTGAAGAGCCCATTTGTTGTCTGTGCCTATATTCGTGTCCACTTGTATGCATTCATGTCCGCTCAACCAACCCGGCCCAATATTTTTGTTAACTTGGGCCAAGTTAATCCAATTGACTTAGTCTGGTTCAGCCCATTTGACTCAGTCCCAATTGACTCAATTAAGCACAATTGACTTGATCGTCTTTTTTAGCCATTTTTGCCTTATTTTCGTCTGTTTCTTGACTATTTTAAGTAATTCGAGACTCCTTACATTAATTTAGATGCATTTTCACACTATTTGGCATATTTGATGTTACGAAATTTTTATTTATTTATTTATTTATTCATTATTATTTCTCTATTGTTATTTTTATATTTGTCGATTATAATGCACGATTATGTAATTGATTATTATTATTATTGATGATATATTTACTTATTAATATTAATCTTATTCATGTTTATCAAATTTTATATAATTATTTATTTGTACGCTCACACATATGTTAATATTTATTTGGGTTTAATTACATATTCATATATTTGATAGCTATACAATATTATTCATGATTAATTAATTTATTCATTTAATTATCAAATTATTATTTTTTATTTACTCATGTTTAGTTGTACATTCATTTGTTTGACACTTATATTTTTATTATTCATGACTAATTGTTATTGGCTATTTATTTATTTACTTAATTATTTATTTACCTACTTGTGTATGTGTTCTTTTTACTCGCATTTAGATGCGTACTTATATAGTATATTTGTATTACTATTTTATAATTAGTGTATTATTTATTCTCAGTATTTATTATTTATCTATTTATCCATACATTTATTTATTTATTAGTCATTTTTCATTGTTATGTCTCGATTTGCATGTTGAGTGTTTATTGTTGACTCATTTGACGTTATTGTTGATGTGAGCGTACGCAACGGTCACTTATCATATAGAATTGTCAATTTTTTATTTAGTAGGGGCTTCCGATGTAGATTCTAGAGTCTGAGCTCACTGTAAATGTGTCCATACACTTAGCGTTTAGACCGCAAGTCCCTTAGTACTCTTCTCATTTTTATTGTTATAATTTATTGTGGATCTGATTTTTAGATCATATGACATATTAAGTTATTGTTTTATTGAACCCAACTTAGCATGGGTCATCTAAACGTATTTTACTTCATTGATTAATAACTTTCGAGGATGAGATCCATCGTGTTATTTTCGAACTTAAGTCCACCGCACATTGCCTTCGAGCCTACTTATATGATTCTCTTCTCATCCCTATATATAGTTTCTATCAAGTTTTCAATTAGGCCAGAGTAATTGTATTTGACCTCGCGTATACTGTGAGAGGGCGCATACGTAAGTCACACCGTGCACTGGATTAGTGAAAAGGTTGTTCCACTCTCAAGGGATCTTGTCATCTCTATGTCTTGAGCTTCCTCACTCCAAGAGAGGCCAGAAGTAGACGGGTACTATTGTGTAGAGCTCATATCTAAATTTTTAGTATCAAAGAGTAGTGTAAGCGACTACCTTTGAATACTCAGTTATTGTACTCTTGGCCAGGCATTATATGGGGGTTTGGATAATGCTTAGATTATGTGCATTTTTTCCTGAGAGTAGGACCATTTATTGCCGAGAGAGGCATTTGTTGAGTGAAGCATTTGACGAGAGTGGCATAGCACTAGTTGTGTTCAAGATGCTATCAAGTTTGCAACTTGATGGCTCCTCAATAAATACCCTTTAAGAGTTTATATAGAATATATATATATATATATATATATATATATATATATATATAAAATTTTCCCTCTTCGTGGAATATTAGATTTTACTTGTCATTTTGTACGGATGCTTTCATTATTATTATTATTATTATATATATATATATATATATATATATATATGTGTGTGTGTGTGTGTGTGTGTGTGTCTTGCGTTCCTTTGTATTGGATTGGCTTTAATGGAAGGATAAATAGATGTTACACATGTTTGTGCTTAGTGTGCAATTATTTTCTTTCATTTTATCTATTCTTGATGTGTTTTTATTTATATTTAATAATGTCTTTTATTCTCAAGATGCCAAGAGAGTTATTTTGATCTATTTATTGTTCGAATCTTACAGATTAATTGATTTATACATAACTTGACTCGATTGTAAAAAATTTGATTTTGTTCTTAAGTGAAATGGAATTGGAGTGTTACAAGATCGATTCTTGGTAGTACTCTTGTCATGGTATACAAACGATTTTGTTCTTTGGTCTATTCACAAATATTCTTCAAGTCTGTGAATACATGTATATATGGTATACAAACGATGCCCACTATTTTTTGATATGATCTGTTTGTAATGGTTTCCATATTTGAGCTTTGCTGCCTACATTTTCTAAGTCCCAAAATTTAGAATTTATCCTTATAAGGAAGTACGTCTAAGCTGGAGTAATTATAATTTGTTCGTGCATTTTGATGGGACCTACTATAGGATCCACAATTCATTCTTTTTTTAAAAAAAATAAGGTTATTAGATAAAAAAATAACATTTTTTTCAATATTAAATAGAACAATTAAACGAGGGCTTTCCCACGTTTCGGAAAGGGATAAATACTATCTATCATTATCAATTTATTTACCTTATTAATAAAAAGAAGAGTTAATTAAAAAACAAGTTTTGTCAACAGAAGGATATTTAACAATCAAACAGACACTATCTTTAATATAAGTCGTATATTCTCAACATGTTGTGTAGTATAAATCAAAACGAGAATTGTTTATAAGCTTATTATCAACTTGAGCCTATATGTATATATATATATATATATATATATATATATTATATTATCAACTTGTTTAATTAAATGTGTTGGCCCTAGCTTCGAAGTTTCCAACGAATTGTTCAGTTTGGGCCGTCGATTTTAAATCTTTGATCAATTACGTTCTCCCTTCCTTCCCAATATTTTCCTCTTTGCTCGGAAAATCTCTTTTGAGAATTCAATAGCTCTAACAGCCTCTCTCAGGTAATCAATCAACTACCCTTGTCTTAATTCTTGTAATTATTTAATTAATTTCCCTGTTTTAGAAATCTTGGTGTTATTGATTTGTAGAAGGTTGATTTCTGGAGGGTGCTAATCTTGATACTCTTCTATTGTGTTAAAAAATGATTATTACGATCATTGTTTCATCCAATCCAATTTCGGTATCTGTGGCGCAATTATTTTGTTCCGGCTAGTGGTCATGCTAAACTGTGATTTCTTGGAATCGGCCGTCATTTCTGATTGGAATTGGGGTTTTATCTATCACTTACATTATGATTTCATGAGACCTAAGCAAGTATTAATCTCTCAAGTGACGCTCATGTTCATGTTCGTGTGAAAAGAAATAGTTCCTGTTTCAAGTAATGTATATCCTTTGATTTTGTCGATTTTATGGCCTAAATATTTGTTTTTTTTTCTGGAATCATTTGTCTCAAGTAACGGTGTTTGTTGTTTTTGTTCTGTGTATGTTGAATTTATGATTGGAAGTTTGTCGCTTGTATAAGTTGGGGATATATTTATTACTTGGGGATTTATGGCTTCCGAAAGCCCTAATCGAGTGATGATATCTGGCAGAGCCACGCCACCTGATTTCAGGGTAATGTGTCCACTGTGAGCTCTGGTTTCTGGCAATGGATAAATTTGATGATGCATATCGACAGAAGGTTGCGGCTGTTGTGCGTGGCGTGTTGGCCGCAAAGTATGCCAAAGATGACAATGTCCCAATCAAAATTGAAGAGGTATTGCTATTGCGACCATTTTCTTTGTTAGTCATGTGATGGTGCTACGCCATCTTTTGGTTTGAAAAGGAGAAAATGAGGGCCTGTAACTTGGATAAAGGCTATAAGAATTTGTATGAAGCTTTATAATTTTTTTAGCTTATGGGGAATGGTGGTTGATGATTATGATTTAATGATGCTACCTTCTCTCTTATCCTGAAACCACTTCTGAAAGCTGGGGATCATTAGTTGTAGTTTTGTTTATCAGTGGTTTTTTGTTTGGAAGCATCGATTTTGTATAGGTTACACATGATATATAAAACCTTCTACTTCATTGAGTTGTCTGTTTGTACACTGTGCACTTGATTTTCAATTATTATTTTTTGACATAGGCACACCACCGTTTTTGTAAGGTGTTTCATATATTTGGCTAACCAAAATTTTTTTGATAATTACACAGGGGCTTTTCCTGGGTTCTGTTGGAGTAGCTCAAAACATGGAAGCATTGAAAGAGTTAAATGTCACACATATCTTGACTGTTGCCCACTTTCTGCCCCCTGCACACCCAGACAATTTTATATATAAATCTATTGAAGGTACAACACTAGTGTCTAATTTTAACTTGGTGACAATTGACATAGCATTCTTAAAGAACTAATCTGAGTATAGGAACAGGAAATCAGCTGAATTCTGTTTTCTATTGTCAATGCATTTACTGTTGGAATCCTTAAAATTGATGCGTTGTATGCTCGCTATTATCTTTTTTCTGATAGTGGTTTGTCAGATCATCTTGCGACCTGTATTTGTATTCCTCTTTCTTTTCTTTTTTTTTTATAATTCAATATCATTTATCCATCATATGCGCCCTATACTTCATTCTTTCATGTATCTTAATTCCTTAAATAACAAATACATATTCTGAATCTACTTTTGCATGTAATAACTTATTGTTTTATGTAGCACTGCATGTGATACCTGAGCTCTGCGAAAACCTTGTTTATAAATTGTAGAAAAATTAAATTTGTGTTATTTGTTTGCAATTGTTTCCCTCTAAAATAATTTCACGAATGAACTGGACATTATGGTAAAGTTCTAAATCTTACTTTGTGAATTTTTAATTGGTGGAGCAAGTGGTTGACTGTGCAAGTTCGAATCTGGAACAATACTTTGATGAATGCTTCAATTTCATTGATGGGGCTCGGCAGGCAGGTGGAGGTGTTTTGGTTCACTGTTTTGCTGGAAGGTCTAGAAGGTGTTTTCTTCTCACAATCATGATCTCTTTCACTCACTCTAAAAAGAACATTGGTGATAATATTCTACACTTTTGTCGATCATTATGGTTAGGCTAGTACTGTAATTTGATTGAATAATATCTGATTTATAGCATGATAATTTTATTAAATGGACCTTGGCTTGTCTTTGTCACGCTTTCTTTTAGATAGAGTTCAAAGTTGTCTGTTGCCAGTTATGTAATTGGAGATGTTTATTTGAACACATCTTCCTCAGCATCGGGAAGCCCTTCTTATACTTTGCAAAACATATGATCATGAAGAGGAATATTAATTTTAATCTTTTTCCCTATATTGGAAGGTTGCAACATGCATTCTATCCTAAGAAAAAATACTTCACTTTAATTTTCTATGTAGTTTTGTGATGGAGTGATAATGAAAGCAATTATTTGGCGATAGCAATTCCATGCTTTTAACTTGAGTCTAGTGGGGAGACGGTGGAAACGACCGAATGTAACAAATTTTGGTGTGTAGGTTGTTGAGTATAGTCTTACATCCACAATGGATAGGGATTAAGACCTTGATAAATACTAAGACTTGAGCTGCCTAAGTGGCTAGTTAGTCATTTTGAATAAGGTGTAAATCTTCTTATGGTATCAAAGCCGCGAACTCATGGGCTCACACACCACCGTTGTATAAAAAAAGCCCACTGAGTAGTGCGGACCCCTAAAAACCCAAATCTTCTTATAGACTAGTGTATAAACATAGGATGTATCTAATCAAATATACATGATGTGTCTAATGAAACTGACACAAAAGAAACAGTAGGACTGAAACTGACACAAAAGAAACTGTAAGACTTGACTGCTAAGATTAATTTCTTGGAATGATTTTGAACTTCCTGGATTTTAGAGAAATTTTCTTTTCTTTTTATATTCAATTTTATTTAAATTTACTGGGATTAAATGAGATAAAACATCTCAGGAGGTGAAGTCAAGCTAGCGCATAATATTTGAATTTATTTATTTATTAACCACTTTTCACCTAAAAAGCATGCATGATAGTCATGTGATTCATTTTGAATGGACCGAAACCGGTGGAAATTCTGTGGAGAAAATAGTAAAGAACTTGATTTGATCACTTTTCGTTTATTATACGTGGACATTATACTGTTTGTCATAAAGATGCTTTACTACATCTGCATTATATTTATTTCACTTTAGTCTGTATGCATGGTAAACTAGGTTAACTTTTAGATTTTGAACACATTCGGTTTCTCATTTGAAAAACTGATCTTCTAGTGTAACTATCGTGGTTGCTTATTTGATGAAGAAGTACCTCATGAGCCTATCTCAGTCTCTTGACCTCGTTCGAAGCAAGAGACCAAGTGCAAGTCCAAATATTGGCTTCATGATGCAATTACAGAAGTTCGAGAAATTACTTGGAGGTAAATCTTAATATTTATTTTTATTTATGGCGATAATAGCTCCTTTTAAAGGTTCATCTGGATTGCATCTGGGCAATCCCAGCCAACTACTGTTACTGCAGTGAGCAATTTAATTATAGCTTTAACACAACGTATATTGTGATTATTTAATTAAACTTTGACAAATGAGTGACTAGCATGTGTATGGAGGTTTAATACGTATCTTTCATTAGATTTTAAAGATTATCGAAAGTGAGGCACTTTTAGGAATGGCCATGTTTAGAGGCAATGGAAGGTCGTAGACAAATGCTAATTTTCATGTTACTAATTAACTGATGCTAGTTATTTTAACTTTTTAGGATCTTAGAAATCTTTCTTTAGACAATTTCTTTGAATACGACATTCTGGGCAAGGGGAAAATTAGAAATTCTTTGATGTTTTCTTCCGAGAGAAATGATCTACTTGATTTTATTTTATGCATACAGCTCAAGTTTTACGACCTTGACTAGTAAAATTATAACCTCAAATGTTCCATAACAAATTTTCAGTGAAGCCTTGGCTTATTACTAATGTACAAGTTTTGTTTATATGCAGTTGCACAAACTAGCGGCCAGTGTAGTAATATTTGAACTAAAAACTTGCCTCGATATTCTGCTGAAGAGATTTCGTCAACGAAACTTCTTACCAAACTTTTAAAATGTAAAGCGTCCTGAGATCAGCCACATTCAAATTGATAAATTAAGTTGGCTTAGTTATTACTTTACAAACTCACTATGCACTTTCATCGTCTTTCTTGATGGATTATGAATTTACGGTGAAATGGAGCGCAAGTTAAATCTTCAGTTTTCTATGCTTGCTTCTTTTTAAAAAAATAAAAAATAAATAAATGATAGGCTTGTCACCATTGGGCGAATATGGGTTTGTGGATTAGATTATTCAATTTAGTCATGTTCGGTTACTGCCAGGGGAAAAACAACCAGACGGTCTTGTAACTTTTATTTGTTACACCGAGGATAGTAATACCCAATAATTATTACAGTATTGAAAATGACATTTTGCACCGTGTTATGTTTGTATTCGTGCGGTTTTGAATAATATTGGCATCTATAAGACCTTAGAGCCTGTTAGCACTCAAGAAGGGTTCATGTTTTTTTCTCCATGATGTAGCTGTTTTTCATTAGTACAGGTAGGAAGGGAATTTCTGATTATCTTCTTTATGGGAAAGTTGCATCATCAATGAGCTAGAATCATGTAGCATTGACCGAAAGTAGCTGTTTTTTAACTTCTTGCATGCTTCCATTGTTTTATAAACGTCTATAAAAACTGGTATTACTAGCAACAGTGTATAAAAACATTCGGGTATAAATGAAAAAGAACAAGTTTAAAAAAAGTGATGTACAAACTGAACCATAGAAGACCACTTTGTCATGCTAATAATGCCCGGTCGGGTGTGGCCGTATGGTCATCATATTATGATGTACGTATTGCTCTGTCAAAAATAAATTAATTAAATGGAATACCATGCACGAGTGTTGAAACCGAAATAATTATACTTCTGCATGGGAGAACTTGAAAAGCATCGTCCAGTACAGCCTGGGGGCTCTCCCACCAAGAACCATCAATTTCATTTGTCACATATTCACAATTCAGATCTTCTTTGGTTGCACGTCAGTAACTTGTGGGCTTAAGGCTTGGACATGAGAGAACGCAAGGGCAAGGTAGTACTGTAGTTTACCTAGAAAATAAAAACTTTTTTTAGGAAACAAACCATTATGGTACTGAACTAATTTAAGGATCTTTCATTCTTATTTCCAACAGCCACGCAAAATTACCCAAATATGTTATGCCCACATCTAAAGTTTTCATCTGCATCGTAGAACGAAGGTCTTTTTTTCTTAATAAGTGAACAACTCGGTGTCCCTCCACCCATTGTCCGTTGATTTTTGTTAGCAAGATAATGGTTTAAGTTATTGACTTAAATGACTAATCAAATTCGTCGAAAACTTTTGACCAATCAGGTGTGTCATTCAGGAAATTTTTTCTTTACGCTGCAATAATTGTATCCCTACGCAATGTTCCAGTTATTTTAAGTTTAATAAATTAGTTATTTTAAGGGCACTCACTTATTAAAATTTAAAATATCCTAACCTAGGGAAAAAGTAACCAAAATTTTATCGTCTTTAGCCACTCTCAGGCGATCATGTATCGCGTGGTAAATAAGTGTCTTATATTGTAAAAAAAGTGTTTTATATATAATTTGCCTCATGCCACGAAACACTGCAAAAAGTATAAAAGAACAAATGGAGGATGTGTTTTTTGTGTTTTTTTGTTTTTACCAAGTATGAGCTATGTGAATGCTGAACAGGCACAAAAGAAGGTTTGATAATAAAAGGGTGATCAAGTAACAGGACCAGGACAAGACGACGATGCTAATTTGGAAGATATTTAGGCCAGAAAAAAATTGAAATACCACAGCTGGGATTTTAAAAAGATGACGTGAAGCAAATCCGGAACCAGGCCTAAAGCTCTCCTCCTTGTCCCTTGAATCACAGACAATAAGTCCGTCAAAGTGACTTCAACTCTTCAAATCTCTTTCCCCCCAAAATAAAGGCTAATATTTGTCGTTCAAATTAACTCTTTAAATGAACTGTTTTTTTCCCAAACAACTACTGTTTCCATCATATTTTCATAGACGAATTGATATAAAATACTTGCTTGTGATTGATTAATGCCAAAATTTGGAGTGCAAAACACCATATGAAGCTTCTTTGGAAGATGCCCAATGATATCAGCATGATCCACTCATGCTCTGTATAAATCAATTCATATATATCACATTATAGTGCAATTCTGCAAGTGGTCACTAACAGCTAAGAGCGGCAGGCCTGGACCAACTTGGAGTTGGGGCCATGCTGATTTGAAGCTAATCGTATTTCGGTATGAATACCCATATATACTAGGGATGACGCCATCAGTAAATTTCTTCTTGATTGTACAATTCTATGAACCGTCAAGCTCACTACCTTTCCAAAAGCTGATGATCAATATTACAGCTTAAACCTAAACAAGTATCCTAGCTCGCTGTTACAAATTGAGAGTGTCTTGAGTGTGTGTTGTCTATGACCAGGTATTGAAATATGAAGGATGTTAAGGGCTGGAAGGGCCCGTAAAGGGGATACCATGATATACAGAGGTTGCCCTACGGATGAGCGAAGTATGTGAACTTGCATGGAACGAGACAGCGACAGTGTTTCAGGTATGAGATAAGACTAGCTGTAACAGTTGATGGATGAGATCTTGAATAAAATATTTGGATTGGAAGAGGGTGGCTTATTCTTTTAGGAGCTACATCATCCATTAAACTATAGCAGACTTCGAAAATTATATGCACACCATTCTTACAGGGAAAGATAGGACAGTCCAAGACGTCACAGAACTATCATCTTAATTTATTTATAGCGGAAGAATCATTACATGAGTGTATACAGTATTAGTAGTTGCCAAGTTGGTCCTTGAAACATGGTCTAGTGGAATTGTTGGCCGCAATCACTAAATGAGGGTGTAAACTTGTAAAGAAGCTAATTAAAAAATGAACACTCATAGCTACCTTATGTCACCTTATGAAAACATAAGCACCAAAATGGAGATGGAAATTAGCTGTCAAAGCTACTACCTCGATATGGTTTTTCTCTGGCATGATGGGAGGAAAAGCTGGCAGTACCACTTATCATCCTGCAAAGCTTAGAACTGGCTGTCGCAGCTGCTGTCTGAACAATGTATAAAGGACCGTCGACCCGTGGAGAGATTGAAATATATTTAGCTTCAAAGCCGCAGTAAGTTGTTATAACATTGATGGAGCCTTTAAGAGTAGGACTGTATGATATAGGATAATGGAATGGGCTCTCGAAAATAAGGGGGGGGGGGGATAATCCATGAGATTCCATTTCGTTTTGATAAATGGGGCCAGTGTCTCTCTATCTAAGATTCTGAATCTCTGAAAGTTGAAATGGAAGCCATCAAAATTTCCAAATGGTTTTGGACATATACCCAAAACAGCTCGAGCTGTTTCTCTAAAACTTAGCATGTTCATGGATCGGTATGACTTCAAAATTTTATGGGTATATATATTATAAGAATAAGAAACACTTCATTTAATTAAACCAAGTGAGATTGGGCAGATTGATTATTATCAAGGAAAGGAAGATGTTCAATTGTTCATACATTAGGTACTACGTACAGTGTTAAAGCGGAGCATGGAGGACGATCTTGGATGCTTTTGGGCACATGCTTTGTCTGACAAATAGACACTTGACCAAACATGGTAACAGGTAGGACCAAGTACGTCTCCACAGCATCTGCAGGAATTTTGGATGCTTGCGACGAGATGAAAAAAGTTTGTGAAACCCAATTACAGCAACAGCTTCCTCTTTATATTTTTCACCTTTTTGTTTTTTATCGCACTCTCAAATAATATAACAATCTGACGCTGGTACAATTTCCTTCAGACAAAGGGGCCTCTGAAGTTCGACCGTTTGCTAGTCTTCGGCAGTGATTGCGTTTTGCTCTTTTATGGGATGAACATACACTTTTACAGTTTTGCTTTATTTGCTTTGGCCGTAATGTATCGGGTTCTGGTGGGGGTTTTCGGGTCAAGAAATGCAGGAAAAAAGCGAAAGAGAAGCCATGATTTGCAATGATTCAAAGTTTGTGATTGCCCATGAAAGAGGAAGTTTGTTTCAAAGATCATTAGCCATAGCCCCTAAAGAAAGGAAGCCAGCTGCGGCGAGGGAGGGATGCAAGATTGAGCACTGCTCGCATCCCGAAACCAAAAACTATAATATTACTCTTCTCTGATTCTGCCCCCCACCACCATTATCTCCATCTTATTCTTTTAGTCACTCTGAATAAACAAACAGCTGCGGCCTTGAACGTGTGAGAAATGTCATACGTGCTTTGGTTTGCCTTCTCGGGACAATGCAAACCAAACTCCCATCTTCTGATTTGATTTTATTATTCAAATTACAAACAATGGCGAATACTTTAAGGTGTTTGAGGACGGAGGGGTCTTTCATTGCTCGCTCCTCGGTCTGCTAACTGGTGTCACGAGCAGGACAATGAGGTCGGCCATGTGTTGCCTTTTTTGACTTGGCCTTTCCTATTTCCCGATCTCCTAATTCCTAATTGGAGAGGGAAGCTCTCCCTTCCCTTGATTAACAACTTTGTCCATATGTAAGCGACTGGTTTGGCAAGTGAGATATTGACTACAGCTGCCCTAGCCTTCAAACTCTCAAATTGATGGAGGCGGCCCCAATTGCTACATGCATTCGAGCAGCAACCACCCTTGTCGTTGCCATTTGCGATATATATATATATAATAAAATCGAAGCCCTTGGGTCCTGTATGACTTTTAGTAAGGCACTATGGGACAGTGACCCAAAAATTCATGGAAGTAAAATCCAGAAAGATACCTACCAACCTGTGACGACTCCCATTCACCGTTCTTCAATTCATTGTTTTTATCTTTTTGTCCAATTAGGTTGGCTGGTTTTACTGCTTTGATTAAGAGTTGTAAATTGCTTATAGTACTCAGCCGTCCATTGGGCTTAGATCTCGTCTGAACAAGATTAGCTAATGATATACCAGAACATTGCAGATTCGATATGGACTCGGATAATGACCATTCGTGGCAGTGAATGCTAGAAACTCAGCGACGCAATGCTTCCATCATCATCTTTCTCCTTGCTAACATGAACAACTTTTGCCAAAGAAGTATGTGTCTCGACTCGCTTCACTTTTTACTCCCTCTAGCTTTCTTCCTCCTGACTCCGCCGGCCCAATGTCTCCACCTTGTGCCTCTCTTTTTAAGCGTGCAAAAGTCCTCCCAAGAGCCTTGCAGACGCGGCAACTTGATCCCAAGCTTGCATAGCTTGATTTCATGTCCCAGCTTTTGTCCTCTGCATGTTTTTTGTGACAATCTGCAGCATCACAAAGATACAAACCACACACCAACAATCACATATTCGCAAAAGTAAAAGCATTGCTGCCATTCTTATTGCCAACTTTATAAACAGATATTCAACACAACTTACTGATGATGGTAAACAAGTTCTCTACCCTCATTACAGCTTTCACAATATCTCACTAAGAAGCTAAGGACTTGGTTGTGAACTTTACTACATAAGCTGATTAAATATAAAACCTTCCATAAACACAAAATAGATAAAAGCAAAGACGATCGATCTAAGCTCCATTGCGATTCTCCCCTCCAAGAAAAAGGAAACTACTATCACCGTCAATGGCGAAGCTTTCGATAGCGCAAGGACGTCACATCACGGTGCAGCTGTTGGTGTTCTCGTCACTGAAGTAGTGAGTGTACTCCGGCGTCGGTGGGCAGTAATGCGGCGGCGGCATGTATGGCGGCGCGTAAGCGATGGCCGGCGGCGGCCGGGCGTACGTCATTGGTTGGAACCCCGCGTTGTGCCTCTGTTGCTGCTGCATCATCATTTGCGCCAACATCTGTTGCTGATAGGGGTTGGCGCCGCCGCTGGCCATCATCTCTGGCCGGAAATTGCCGCCGGCGTTCATTGGCATCCCTTGCACCGCCGGCATGTTCCCCGCCGGCAGCATGCCGGGGTACCCCATTTGCCCCGCCGGCGGCATGCCGGGGTACCCCATTTGCCCCGCCGGCGGCATGCTGGCGTACCCCATTTGACCTGAGGGACCGCCCACCATATCTCCGCCGCCGCCGTTCTTCCTAAGGTCTATCTCATGGAAACCACCCTGCCCTGCTCCGCCCTTTTGAGGAGCACCGCCGCCGCCGCGCCTTTCTTCCCTTCATGAGGGTGGTGGTTGTTGCCGGAACCTCCATTGGGCATGTTGTTAGGAGCGTTCTTGTTCCCACCACCATTTTTACCTCCATTCTTCCCACCTGATCCATTCTGATGCTGGTTTGGATTTGGATTTGGATTTTGATTACCCCCACTATTGTTTCCGCCTCCCTTCTTCCCTCCGCCATCATTCTTACCATCGTTGTTGCCGCCACCTTTAATGGGCACTTGAACGTTCTTGTTGCCATTGCCACCGCCACCCTTGCCATTCATGGCGGGGTTTGGGGGCACATTCATGAAAGGATGACCCTGCACAGGTACCTGCCCACTCATGGGCGGCTTCATGGGAATGCCCTTGAAAGAATGGGGCTTGATCGCTACTTCGTCATCAAAATCATCGTCGAACTCATCGAGCTCCTCGTCGTCGAACTCGTCGTCGCTGAAATCTTCGTCCTCTTGAGAAGCAAACGTCACCGTCTTCTGGTCCTTCTTGAATGGAAAGTTGAGGCCCTTAAGCGGGGGCAGCTTCAGATCTTTGAACCCTTTCGACTGCTGCTGCGGATGTTGCATCTGTGGAGGAAGTGGTGGCATGTTCTTCTGATTATCCTTGCCACCACCCTTTGGCGGTTTTGCGTCTTTCTGGCCTTTCTTGTTGTCGAGTTGCATGTTCTGAAACTGTTTGTTGAGCTGCTTGTTGTTGTTCATCATGTTGCCGCCTTTGGGCGCCGACCAGAGCTCGGCGTGCTTGCCTGCTTTTACGAGCTTTCTGATAAGGGTGGCCGGATCTACGTCGCCGGAAACTGTCACCTTCCCCAGTTCTGAGTCTATATTTGTGGTATATACACCTGCAAGCATGATTTAAGCATGATTAACCAAGAACATACTTTTTTACTATGCGAAATTTTACGAGTGTGTTCTTATTTCTATTTGGACGTTCAGAAAGTAAAGACACAGTTTGATATGCATAGAAACATACAAATGGTCCAAGATCATATCTAAAGATAGAACTAATATGGCAGCCGATATGCAAGAAGAAACGATTGCTTTGACAAAAAGAAAACAACTCGAGAAGGCGGCAAAGATTGAAAACTCTTGTCGAAAGCTATACCGTTATCATATATGCAAGGGACATGAAAGCAACGCATACCGTCAATCTTGTGAAGAAGCTTCTTCACTTTCTGTTTGCAGCCATCACAGTGTATGTTCACTCTAAGAACACAAGTCTGCAAGCCAAGAACAACGCTCATCATGTAAGAGAAACAAGGAAGAAAAAATTAATGGGCAGTTTGAGCATGAGTAGATAGCAAAAACAAAGGCCAAAGTAAAGAGCACCTGGATTTTCAGGAACTTGACATCGCCTTCTTTACTCATCCCTGCTGACACACGCAGAACAGACCTGAAACACAAACGGTGTTGGGCTTGGCGGTAGAGAGAAGATGGAACCAGCGAAGCAGTATCACGACTCTTCTCTCCTCCTTGAATGGTCTTCAAACCAAAGAGGGAGAACAGGAATGTGATTGAAAACGGAGGGAAGTGCTCGAACCCAACAGCGAGAAAGAAGAAGCCTTTACTTTATTGCTGGGTGTACAATAGAAGGAAAGACAGAGATAGACGGGTCACAGAGGGAAAAGAAAAGAGTGAGAGGCGGCAGAGGAGGAAGAAAGGCTGGGCCGTTCAAGAGAGGAGACAGCCAGCGCTTGCACTTTTGCTCTCCCTCTGTTTTTGTTCCTTATTTATTACCCTTTGTTCTTGCCGCATTGGTTTGTTTCTCTTTTGACGGTGACTTACTTGAGAAGGTTGGCTATCTTCTCCCCTTAACTGTTAATTAAAGCAACTAATAGTTTTAACTAATTCTAATCCATTCTTAGTTCGAATGAATAAATATATATTATTACATATATGTAAACCCTTGTGCTGGTACGAGGAGAGGAATGGCATGGAGTGGATCCTAGCCAAAGAAGTTCCCCATCAATACCCTACACTAACATTCAACTTGAAACAGTATGCCCTCTATTCCTCCTTTTCTTGTGTTGCGACGCCAACTCCAGGATAATAGATACAGATTAGTTTGGCAGCCGACTTCTAGTTGGGAACGCTTGGGATCGATCGACGGGGGGTTGAGACTGGGATGGTGTGTGTAACGGGGCAAGTGCGGCTACTCTTCTGCTACCAACGACAACTTACAAATGGACCTCCGGGACTTACTCTGCTAAAGGACTAAATGGGCCGGCCAGATAAAGAGAAAAGATAGAGAAGCGGAGAAGATTTTACATTTCGTTGAGTTGTTTCTCTTGGATCCATCTGCTTCCAGACATTGAATAAGGCTGTCGCCAAATTATGAGAGGGGGTCACCTGCCACTGGCACCAAATAGGACGTGTCTATTAATGTTTTGCTCAGACTCTACTCGGAAAAGCCCAAGCAAAACCTGCAAATTATATTTTTGAAGTTGGACTAGTAGATTTTACAGCTACAATGTTACTGGTTCAGAGTTTACACTCTCTAATATTTCATTTATTAGCTAGTCCTACTTATGCGGGAGGTTTTCAATTGTTTCAGTAATGTAATTTATTTCACTCTTTGACTCAAGTTTCAGGACCAAGAAGCTGTGCATTAGTTGACAACAGTAATGCAATTCTTAAATGTTTTATCGATTCCCGTTAGCTTGAAGTTTGAAATTCACACTAGAGTTGTGCAATGTGTGCGCTTCGCTTTGGCTCTATACGGCTTTCCTCTTACTACTTGTGTCTGGTGTTGGTGATTGTTCTTCATTTCCTGTTTCATTTCTGCCCCCCATGTTTCATACGGTTCTTCAGTTTTAGTCAAGAATCTCGGCATTGTAGGCATTACAGAGAAGCAACAACTTGTAATGAGAACCTTTAAAAGAAAAAAGTAGTGGGAACTTGGGAAGCCGTTTTAGGATAATAAAAAAACACATGTTTTGCACCAGAAGTATTTGATTTGAACACAGGATGATGTTTTTTCCTTTGATCATTTGACCTAAAAATCCATACGCCAGCTGGGGTTCCATCTTTTCCAAGGATCATTTGATCACTTAAGTCGCAACAAAACTAAGCACCATTGAGATCTTTCAATTACTTCCCCTTTTATGTTATGTCACATATGAATAATTGAGCTACTTAAAAATGGGAAAGCACCTCAATATTATCCATTAATTCACCACAAGCAAACCACTGGCTAAGATACTCACTTCAACTGAGACAGAAAACACTGGCGTTTGACATATGACAGAAGAATGACACTGCAGGCAGGCATATGAAAAAGTTAACATACGTAAGGACAGATAGATAAACGCCCAGAAGAGACGATTAGAATTTAGATCATTTGCACTGCCCAAAAGTTGCTTCATGACGAGTCAAGTATTTATTCAGTTATTTTTCATGCCAATCTTTGGTATTACGAAAAAAAACAGAAGTCATAATAGTTTGGCAGCCACTGTATATGAAACGGTTTTTTAATTATCACTTTAGTTAATTTAGCAAATGCAAGTTTCCATAAGTTTATACAGTTTTAACAGCTTTAATTTGATAGAACATGCCCACCGGTTCTTCCCCTCCTGATAGTCTCCACAATGCTACTTGTTCCGTTAAGAATGTTATTTTCACGTAGGTAGAGAAGTTCTCAGCTCACAAGTTAAAGAATAACAAGCAAAAATTGCCAAAGTGCGTCTCTTAATAGTACTTAATTAACTTCGCGTGAAGATTATAAAAGTTTGGCATGTTTCTCACGGGTCGAAATTTGATCAGGCCCTTGCTTGTCATATCCAACAGGCAAGGGCTCTGTAATGTAAGTTGGCAAGATATTCTCCGTGTCACACTTGGATGATAAGACCAGCCTCTGAAGGTTTGCTCTGAAAGAGACTAAAACAAGCAATCAAATGTATGTTGATTGAATGGACCATCCTTTTCCACAATCATATATACAGAGAACAAAACCATCAGAGGCAGACCTGTAAATCATTGACCATGTGTTAAACTGAATTCAAGTTCATCATTAGAAAGGAAAAACGAAAAATAAATAAAATGTGCAAAACAAACCTGCTATTTCCCTACAGAACTCCATGTCAAAAGGCCTCCAGAACCACAAAGAGCATCGACCGGTGGAAGTTGTCTTCCATTACAAATCTAACCCGAAAGAAAAATTATAAAAAAAAAGAAAAGAAAGAAAACAGAAAATACTCAAGGGGCATGTAAACCACAATTAGATTGCCTTGACTAGCTGTAGAAGTTGATTGAGATCCCTACGAATATAAATATATCTACTAATTAACAAACAGAACGAACAAAAAATGGATATCGAATAATTTAAATTACATAAACAAATGGAGCAGCGCACGAAGGATAAATAATCGATCTATCAGAGTAAATGCTCACTTCAGCTACAGTATTTTTGAATGATTCGATTTCAGACTTCAAATTTACCTCAATATGTTAGCCGACGTAAGCTAGCATCATCGTTGCATCAAAATTGTCTCAATATATTATACTTTTGAAATTAACCAAACAAAATTTCTATTTCAAATAAAAAAGACGAAAATATAAAACAAAATATAGGCACACCACGAAAAGACAAATCAATTTTACATAAAAAAATTTAAATTTAGAAAAAAAACTACCGGGTAAACGCCAAATTATATTTAATGTATCATAACTTTAATACAGAAAATATCTATAAGATAACAAACTCTCAAATACCAATTTACTGTAATTTTTATAAAATTAATATTAATTACAATAAAAAAAGATAATTATAGATTAAAAATTTGGGAAGGTTATCATTAACAATTACAAGTAAATCTCAATAAAATATTTATTTTTTCAATCTGTATAATTTTTTTCTTATCTCTAATCTTTTTCCTCTAAAAACCAAAATCCAAAGAAGAAAAACGTCCACGTTGCTTTTATTCCTTTCAATAAATTAAATTTATAAAATCATAATTTTTGTTCAAAATAAAATTATAATTTTATATATTTACAAAAAGAGGGAAAACACGGCTCCAAGCTGCCACTCTTGCCACCTACTCGGCAATCGCCTTCTCTGCGAATGAAGGCTTCGTCGTATCTCCCCTTTTCTCTCCAAAGGTTGTATTCTAAGCAAGGAGAGGTTTTGGAGTCCCAATGAGCCTCCATTCTTGAGAAATCAGATTCCCCGCCGTCTGCACCCCTGGCTAGATAGTAATCTATCATTCTATCCGTCGTTGATTTGTATCGAATTTCTTTAGGATCAGGGTTTCGCTATCTCTTTTTTTACAAGCAAGGGTTTAGGTTGTTGAAATACAGGGTTTGGGCTATGTAAACTCTGTGCCACATCTCGAGTCGGACAAGAACACTATGATTTTTGCATGTCTAGTGGTGATTCTTATTGGCATTTCAAGGCATGAACCCGGCTTTTAATTTGCAACCACTTTGATTTTTATGTCCCCAGATGGTTAGCTACCACTTAATTCGTACATTAACTTGAATTTGAGTAGAGATAACGGATAACCAAAGAATCGAGTTGAATTCTATTTGGAAAAGAAAACGAATGGAGTTGACTTTAATTTTTTGTATATTTTTTATTTAATAAAAAAACTATAAGAAATAGATATAACTTGCAACCATGGTTGCAAAAATCAGAATCGGAATCCAAATCAATTTTTGAGGGCATCGGAGTTAGAATCGAAATCGGTCTGAATCGGACAGGAATCAGTTTAGTTGAATCGGTCTAATCGGTTTAGTTAAATCGGTCTAATCAGTTATATATAATAATTTGATAATTTATAATCTAAATATATAAAAATTAGATATTGATGTTATTTTGATATTATTGTGTGTATTATAGTTTATAATATTTTTTAATATTTTTAAAGATTTTTTTAATTATTTAGAATTAATTATTATTTTTAACTCGAGTCAGAGTCGAGTCAACTTTTAAGTACGAGAATGCCACCCTCCTTCACCCCCGCCGGTGACGCCCTGCTCCACCTCCCCCACCGGCCCTGCACTGCCCAGCCTGCCCCCGCCCCGCTTGACCTCACCCTGCCATCCCTGCCTCGCCCCGCCCCGCCCGACCTCACCCTGCCTAGTCCCCCCTCCTTGCGCCTCTGCCCTGCCCCGCCACCCTCGTCTTGACCCAGTACCCGGCCGGCCCCGCCTCCCTCAGCTAGCAATGTCCCACCCCTGCCAACCCCGTCGGAGCGAAGGAGCAGTGGCGGCGGAGGGAGAAAGGGGCATTTTAAAATCAAAATTTCTATTTTACCCATACTTAAATAATTTAATAAATATCATACCTAGGGTATTTTAGTAATTTATCTAAAAATCGATTCTTCCCTATTTACCCCGATTCCGAATCAGATTTAACTTGGTCGAAATCGGGGTGAATTGGCCGAGTTGGATGCCCATTCAGGGCTGACCGATTCAGCCCTAAAATCAGGATTGGCACACTGCCGATTCGCGCATCACTGCTTGCAACCATTTTTGCTCTTGTCTTGACATTGTACAATCCATACCATATCATATATCATATATAAGACGGCTGATGGCAAAATACAGGCATCGAGAGTCGTCTTCCAATTTCCATCAGTTAGTCATTTAATGAGATTTTTTCTCTTTGATTTTTTAAAATGTTTTCATAACAAAAAAAATTTTGTAAGAATTTTTTGCAAAAACAGTTAAAATTATGTTTGGTAATTTCTTTTTTTTAAAAAAAAAGGCAGCGAAGGGTGAAAAGAAGGGGAAGGAGGAGAAGAAGAAAGAAGAGGAAGGAGAAGGAGAGGAGAAGAAGCTCCCACCACCCACCATAGGGGGCATGGTAGCTGTCACAGACGTGATTCATGGGCGTGCCGGGAACTAGGGTTTAGGTGTTGTCCCTAGGTGTCCCGCGTCCATGATGGGGGTAGCGGTGGCTATTCGAGTGGTGGAAACAACATACGGAGGCTAACCCGTGTTGAGTTGCAGGTTGCAAACCGAGGTGCACGAGCTGCTGTGTGATCGAGCATGGCGTCGAGTTACAGCAGTGGTGTCGGCACATGGGTCGGTATTTGGTGTACCGAGCATGTGGCCGAGTCTAGGTCAAGAAACCTCAAGTTGCTGCTGATCGGTGTTTGGGTCGGCATATCGAGGTTGTGGTGCAACCGTGGACCGAGCAGGCTACCGAGCCGAGTACGCAGCATAGGGTGCCGAGCATTTGCTAGTACCGAGCAAAATAGCGGAACTGTGCTGGAAAACTGTACCGAGCACTGTAGCGGGCGAACGCGGGGTCGTGCGCGCTACTGTGCGCGCAAGGAGCGACAGACGCGCTGCGCTCGCGCGCGCAGCGCGCGGGTGTCGGGCGCGCAGGCGCGCGATGGCGCGCGCTGCTGTTCGTGCGAGCGGGCACTGCGGGTGTGCGCGCGACGCGCGAGCAGGCAGACACTGGTGGACGCGACAGTGCATGGGCATGCACGAGCGGTGGTGCTGGTTCAGGGCGATGTTGGTGGACCATTGCTGGCAGTTGGTCGGTGAGTTGCTGCGGGAGGTTGAGCCATGTCTGGACGGTGCTGGGGTCGAGCCGGCGGGCGCGACGGGATGACCAGCGGTGCAGCCAAGGCGGTTTGGGATAAACATCCATGGACGTTGCTGGGGGTGTATCTTGGTGGAAGATATGATCCATATCCAGACGTGGATGCTGCAACAGACTTCTGAAGATAACCACAAGGCCGTTGGGAAGAACCTGGACGTGGTGTGCTGCTAGGTTGCTGGATACGGTGGATATTACAGATCATTGTGGATGAGGATGCAAGGATCCGGTGTTATCTGAAATCAGAAGGACGTGGTGCATATATATGCATGGGGTTATGCTGAAAAAGGGGCGTGTGATTCAGGAGGAATCAGGCCAGATCCGAAGAGAAGACTCTTGAGTTCAGAGTCGGAACTCAGAGAGGAGGACGCTCGGAGGAGGAGGATCGAGTCTCTGGAGGTCGGTGGATCAGGAGAGATCGAGTCCGGATTGGTTGCTCGAGAGATCTGGAGATCAGGAGATCAGGAGATTGAGGAGAGATCGAAAGATTGAGAGGCCAGATTAAGGAGAGACGTGGGACTGAATCAAGAGTGGAATCGAGTCCGGTGAGGAGGAGAGTTCCTGAGATTCCAGTCGTCTTCCTTGAGGAGAAAACAGCGTGGTGCGGCTGGTGAGAAAGAAGCGTGGAGTTGCTGCAGCTGGTGTTCGTGGTGAGCGCTGGAACTCCATCGGCTTGCTGGAATCCAGGTACGCGTTGTTAGATTGCTGGTGTTGGCAATCGGGGATAGAGTTACTCGGGGAGTAATTCTGGTGCACCATTGTATTTGTGGGTACATTGGGCGAGGCTGTGGGGGCTGTCCACGAGCCGAGCAAGGGCTTGAGAGGAGAATTCGAGTGCTTGTAAAATCCTTATGATCGGGTGAATGATATAATGTTGGGAAGTGTTTTCCCGTAATCTGTGGTTTGCTTGTTGGCTGTCGTTTTAGGCAGGGAACTTCTGTATCCGAGGTCGCGGTCGAGGTTTACAAGGCACGCAGTAGAGTGGGCTGGTGCTGAGACGAGCAAGGGCAGACGGCACGAACCCAGGGCGTGTTGCTGGCTGGGCGATCGGGCAGTGCTGTGTGGGGTGCTGTTTGACTTCTGGAACAGCCTATCGGCAAGGCGTGTCGGTAGCCAGAAATGCTGTGTTGGTGTTTGGTGCGGTGCCAATACACGGGTGATCGAGCGAAGGGTTGAAGGCAGCAACCTCGGGGGTGTTGAGGTTGGCCGAACACGAGTTTGGTGTTGGCGTGCAGGCTTCCGTAGTCTCTTCAAGACTGCATTCTTGGTGTTAGGCTGGTGTTCTCGGGTCGAGAATACGCCGCGTGGACTGGTTAGGGCGAAAAATTTTGGTCCTTGAATCAGGC
>JAURVB010013167.1:0-25132 GCA_033002965.1 Piper betle | reverse complement strand
TGAGGCGACACCTGATCGTGGCGGTGACGGTCGCCGGCGGTGAAATCGATGACGCGACCAAAACTTAGCCGCGGCGCTACGCACGGCGATTCCGAGCGTCACGGCGGCCCGATTGGGGCCGGACCTGGTCGGGGCAGCATGACGACGTCGTGGCTGGGCTGGGCGGCGTCGAACGGCGGCCAGGCGGCGTCGGCCGTGGCGGTGGTGGCGCGCGAACAGGGGCGGCGCGATGGTTAGGGTTTGGGCGTGGGAGAGAAAAGGTCAGGGTGGAGAAGAAAGGGTTGGGTGGTAATTTCGTAAATTAGACTTGACTCGTCTCCGGCTCGAGTCAAGTATAATAACTAAGTTGTATTAAATCCTAAAAAATCTATAAAAATCGGGAAAAATCCTGTAAAATCAAATAACACCAAAACATCATAATGATATGCTCTAAAACTATCAACCCACCCAAAATGCCCGTAACGCGTCCTAACGCGGTAAACGGCCAAAAACTAATTCAACGATCCACTATATATAAAAAAAATAAAATAAATTATAAATTAAAATAAATTAAAAAATCTCTGGCATACTCTCATATATTCTGATAACTCATTCTGTTCTGCTGTGTTCATGACGTTATCATCATATACTTGGGTACACATGACCCTCATGGCTCATACACGAGACCGGCGTCGGCTCAGTACACGTGTTCTCTCGAAAATAACGGTCGACCCGACCGGTTCTGACTATAAAACCCTAACTCGAATTGTGGGTTTTACAGTCGAGGCCGGCTGCAGCCTCGATAGGAGCATGCCGCCACCGCAGCCCATTTTCGATGCCGCCGTCGACGGCCATCGCTGCCGTCGACGGCCATCGCCGCCTCGGCTACCCTGTTTGACACCACCATTGGACCAAGCTCGTCGAGCTGGTGCCGATAGACTCCCTGATTTCCCCATCCCGAATCATCGCAGGAAAACCGTCAAAATCCGCCGGAAAATCGCCAACACTCGCCAGAAAACCGCCGGAACCGCCGGAAAATTGGATTTGTGGAAAATTTGTCGGATCATCCGCCGAACGCACCTGGTCCAATCTGATCGGACTTCGGACGCCGCTAGGTGCCGAATTCGAGTTTCGAGTCACGAAACGAAAACCCTAGCCGTCGCCGATTTTCAACGACGCGAGGTATAATTTATTTTAATTTAATTATTTAAAAATGTTAATTATTAGAATTGCATGGTAGGATTTGTGTGTGTGTTATAATAATATATATAAATGTAGATTTGATTAAGGATAAAATATGAAATTTGTTTGATTGAGTGGTGTTAAAAATGGAGGCTAAGAAATTAATTAGGGTAACTAGGTGATGATCATGATCTAATGCAAACTAGCCTAAGTAGACTTGCTAGAATTGATATAGGTTAATGTGTGTTGATTGATGCATGATTGTGTTAATTGTGTGTGCATGCTATAGGATGTGTAATTCATCATGCGGGCGTTAGTTTTTAGCTTGATTGTGTAGGTACGGTGTAGGAGCTCGCCGCCTAGGCGCGTGGACCCGTTTGGAGCTTCTACCAGGTCCGTTTAGGACTCGTTCTCTGTTTTACGCTACTCTATTGTATATTTGATTTATCATGTGCAGGACGAGTTAAGTGGCGTTTTATCGGATCCCACTTAACTCGGGCCATTTAGCCAACAGTTTTATTTTGGATTAATAACCCGCGAGGATGAGATCCCTCGAGTTTGTTTTCGAACTTCAGATCCAGCTCACGATGCCCTCGGGCCTATTGTATAAATCCCAACCCAGGCCTATATATGTATAGTTTTCGTATTTTCGGTGAGAGATGGGATGAGGGGTACTTGCGGCCACGTCTTCAGATAGGGCATGTGCTCGGAAAAGCGGGCTCTGGAGCTGGGGAGTACCCACTTCGTTCCCGAAGGATCCGGACAACTCCACCTTTGAGTTCCTCAAACCCGGAGAAGTGTGGAGGTTTACGGGTACTGCAATGCAGCGCATGTCTAGGCTTGTGGTTCAAAGGGTACTGAAGGCGACTGCCTGAGAGTGCTCGGCCTTTGTGCTCAAGGCCAGGAGTAATATGGAAGGTGCAGAGGGCGATAAGGAATGAAATTTGATGCGAGAAGCGATAGAGAAATGGCCAAGGTATGAGAATGAGAAAGAAAGGGGACGCTGTCGACCCGAGGGCGACGGCCCGACGGCAACGGCTCCCGTATGTGCCCTGATGAGAGTTCTTGAAAAAGTATATGGTTTTGATTCAACAGGAGAGTTTGCTCTCCTGTGCCAGATTGATATTAGTTATTTTCCGGGCCGGTAACACTAGTTACTGACGGTTTTTCTATATATATGTAGGTGAGGAATGCGTGCGATGAAAGCTGTCGGGACTGCGGAGGAGCAGCACGGAACCGCGCACACATGTACCTACCGCGTGTAACGTATGTATAATGATGGTGTGTTATTGTTATGTAAATGATAATTTTGATGTGTTTGTTTAAATGAATTACTTGTTATGAAACGAACTGATAAATATGAATGAGTAGGGAGCCTTGGAGTTCAGACTCGGCTCGGGTAAAAACGAATGAGATAATGATTTAATGTCATGGTAGATTGTTATGTGTTATCGTATTTTCATAAAATAGTATATATTTTCTTTTGGTTTCTCATTTGTTGTTTTGTTTTATTTTGCTTGTACATCATAGCATGCATGTGGGACCGCGTTAGAACCCAATCGTTCTCATTCATGCATTTCATATTTGCATCTCCATCTTGAGACGCCGAGAGTAGATCCGGGTTGGCTTAACCGAATCTAGTAGATTAGCGAACGGTTCGGTCGCCGGTAACATTTCTGGGTCGGTTCACGGGTGAGCCGAAACGGGGTGTTACAATCTCACTACTTACCATTTAAGCTATCTTACTATTTTGTTATTATACTGTATATAAATAAATATAACTAGTTACAATTAAACTTATTTGTGTGTGTGTGTGTCTATATATATATATATATATATATATATATATTATAAAGACTATTTTATTATATTATTTTATTGAGTCGAGTTCGAGTTATACCCTAGTCCAGTCGAGTCGAATGTTGCCTTGCTCAAACTCGGTTCAAATGATTCGAGTTCGAACTAGAGTATTTAATATCGAATTTCAAGTCGAGTCGAACGGAGCTGAACGTCAAATGTTCACGGGCTGGCTCGCTTAATTAGCAACCTTAAATAGACAATCTTCATAGGGTCAGCAAATTGGCCAAGAAGAGTAATATTTGTATTTTAAAATTACAACTTCCACAGCTCTTTCCATCTTACCCATCCAATTCTATCCAATGGATAACATGATTTCGCGCTCATAAATCGTATAACAGGTCATGCTTAACTCGCCAACCTCATAAAATATTTTCTTATTGTTCATTTTTATTTTATTTATTCCAAAAAATAGGAATTTATTATAGCAAATGCCGCAATAAAATTGTTGTAACATTTACATGATTAGCGTACATTTTTTTAATTAAAAGAGATTAATTTATTTATTAAAATTAAAATTTTAAATATTTTTAATTAAAAAAATTTAAGCCAAACATATTATAATACTTACTACAACAAATTGCTATAGCTTTCGGAGAACCAAAGGGGGTTTTACATATATGTATGTATGTGTGTGTGTGATATATATATATATATATATAGAGCTGCACTCATGTGCGCTGCGTGTTTTTCCAACGCAGGCAATCGAAGATGGTTGTTGGATAGAAATCCAACAACTGTCAAACACCCTCAACTAATCGTATTATTTTGGATTTATTTTGGAATATTAACTCGAGTCAATATTATGAAATAAATCCAAAAAATTACAATCATTTCATTTTTCATCACCGACTCTATTTTCTCCCCCTACTAATCGATACTTTTATTTTTGTTGCGCCACCACCATTCACCTGCACCACCACCGGTGCTTGGAAAGTGAATGCAATGAGATAGGAGGTTATGAATTTGGGTAGTGGCCAACAAAATACCGCTGATGACAGTCGGGGAAACAGAGGAAGTGGTGGTCGACGGCGGTGGTTGAGGCAATCAAGCTGCTTGCGAAGGGGATGGAGGGGCGACGGATTTGGGTGAGCCTAATGCGGCAAAATAGAGGGGGGCAAGGTGGAGCAGGAGCAAGCATGACTGGGGCGATGCGGCGCCGCTAAAAGGGGGAAGGAGTGGTCCAAGCTGATGTCACATTCAAGGCCAAAGTCAGAGGGGTCGAGGAGGAGGATGCTTAGCGTAGAGGAGGTCTGGGCAACAGATGTAGTAGTAGGGAGGAGCGGGACCGACAAAAGATGAGGGGATTGATGGTACCAGCGGCCCGTGCGCTGGCGGGAATGAGACCACTCGGGCTTGAACCGTAAATATGGTATCTTCCGGGGGTTAAAACAATCCGACAGGTGATAGAGCTCCATCATCTCCCTCCGAATCGCTGGTCATTGTCGACAACAATGGCCGTCGTCGGGCGTTGTACCTGCCTCTCTTCCCTCTCCGACGCCGGTGATCTCGTCCGCCACCGCCCATCACCTCCATGCAAGCCTCTTCTTACGAAAGGTCGAAACTTTCGGGCTTTTTTCCCCGCTTCTTTTTTGCCTGTTTGGCTGCGGTCTCTGAGCTTCACTACAATACTAGTTGTGGAATGGGTATATTTTTTATTCATTTGATGCTATGTGAAGCGAGTGTTTTTTACTTGCGTTTGTGTTATTTTGTGGATGAAATGCTTTTGTATGTCGGAATGAGCCTTAGAAACTGGAAAAGATTTGAAGACACTTATGATGAGAATTGTTACTGGTAATGTGGTATGAAGAAAGATGTTTATGGGTTTTCTCTTCTTTTTGCTTTCCTAATAGTTTTCTATGTTCCTAAATGTTCAATAGGTTTATAATTTAATTTAGTTTTTTTGGATTACTTGACACGAAGAGGGGAAAAAATGAAGAATTTTGAAACTCTTTGATTTCAATGAGGGCATTAAAATGTATATGATGCCATCAGAAAGTTGTTACTTGTAATGTATGTCTAAGGACTGCTGTTTATTAACTTTCTTTCCCTTTTTGCGTACCTAGTCGTGGTCTATGATCTTTATTGTTAGATGTATAATGTTGTTTAATTTGTTTGGATTACTTGATACTCAGTAAAAAATGGAGGCTCTTGAAACTCACTGATTGCAATATGAGCATCAAAATGCATTTGTGTCTTTCAATGGTGATTTGGTAATTTGAGAACAATGTATATTTGTTTTCATGCTTGGTATTTTGGCGGCCTAAGCTCTAACTTCGAAAATCTTGGTTGTAGATAGTTCTGTTTCAAAGGCATTGATGTTTGAGTGGTTGAACCGGTTTAGTTAATAACTTGCAGGGAAAAAAATATAACAAGATGCCAGCTATTTATTGACTCCACGCGTACTCTCTGAGCTGGTCTAAAATTTTGGTCCTGTTCTGTTTGTTGGATTAAACTATGATGTTAATGACCTATTTTCCAGAATACAGTACTCATAATCTCTCATTGTCTTGAGCTCATTAAGTGTTTGGCTGTATAGCTTCAGTTAGGAATCAGTATGTACGTTGGTGAAATTAGGTCAATGCCATTATTATTAATAATTTTCTGAATGGGCCAGAAAAAATTTACCAAAACAAATTTACCCACCAGGTCAGCAGCACCTCTAATTAATAATACTTGAGCTGAAACACGGCACAAGTTCTTCTGCACTGATATTTGGTTCTTTGATTGTGGGGAAAAAAATGCAAGTGATGGAGATTAACATAAAGGAGTCACAATTGCCTCTTATGATAGTTTGGTCGGGAGGAGAGGGAGGGAGAGGTGTGTGTGTGTGGGGGGGGGGGGAGAAATTAACCTTGTGTTTATGGATGTGTGAGGATGCTATGAAGCAGATACATGAATTTTTTTCTTTTAAACAGATAGCATATTTTGTCATCTATTTTAGGATGAAAATTTTGTGCCTTATTAGGAATTTCCAAGATTCCATGGCTTGGGCCTGTTGGGAATTTATTCCACTACTTAAGACCTTCAAAATCTTATGATGTCAATACATCCAAATGGAAAGCAATTGCTGACACCGACACAGTGACTCTGCAAAACAATGAATCTTTGGTTGTTAATCACTTATTCCTTGATCAGGTATGACGGTGAGTCTGCATACTGATTTTTGAGTGCCTCTTTTATGTTCTTAAGTTAATTATTACCTTTATTTCTATATTTCTGTAAGACTTAATTACTTAATTTTCAATTTTTCCGCGTTTAAATGTTTATCAATTCATAAGAAACTTGGGCTGTGACATATAATTCATAAATTCTGGCTAGTGATTTGATTTCAAACAATGTATCTCTTGCATGTTGATACAATAGAAGTTACTCTTTTTTATCAATATTTGCCACATCTCAAAATTACCCAATTATTTGTCTTCCTTCAATCTTCAAAGAATGTTCATTAAACTTCATCTGTTCTCTCTTACATCCACTTGTGCACAGATTTTCTGCTTCTGTGGTTCATGTGCATGGTTTCCGTTGATTAAAGGTCTGCACATTTTGCACGTTGCAGAAGTTGTTTTCGTCTAGCATTTGTAGTGCAACCTTTTTATCTACAGCAGCTGTGCTTGGGTTACCTTGCGAAGCTTTGGCTGAGACATGTGAAGCTGATACATTTTCGGTTCTCAACATGCCTCTTCTATTTGCTATAGCCATGATAGGAGCCACTGTTGGAGGTTTGTGATTATTTTGAAGTGATCATTTACCAAATTTCCTCATGCAACTTGAGTTATATTTAGCTTTCAGATTCTATTCCAATGTTATGCTTTATTGACTTTGCTCTTAGATGAAACTTTACAAAAAATACTATTGTGCATCACAGGACTTCTTGCACGTCAAAGAAGAGGCGAGTTGAAGCGTTTGAATGACCAACTTCGCCAAATTAATGCAGCACTTAGATGACAAGCAAAGATAGAATCCTATGCTCCTAATTTGAGCTATGCACCTGTAGGTAGAATACAGGAAACGGAAGTAATTATTGATCCTAGGAAAGAACAACTTATTGCAAACCTAAAGTCGGGCAAGAACTTCCTTAGGAATCAAGAACCTGATAAGGCGTCTTTAGAATTTAAGGCTGCTGTTGATTTGGCTAAAGCACTAGGTGATGCTGTTGAGGAAAAGAAGGCTGCTCGTGGATTAGGTTTTAATCTACCTATTTAATTTTTGGCAATAACTTCACTTCATACAAACCTCAGATTTTGATTGTGGTGCATCAAATTGTTGTGTTTTTTTCTCATCTGCAGGGGCATCTCTGCAACGGCAGGGAAAGTACAAGGACGCCATAAAGTACCACTCTATGGTATTGAAGATATCTGAACGGGTAGGAGAGGATTCTGGCAATACTGAAGCTTATGGGGCAATAGCCGACTGTTATACTGAACTTGGAGATTTTGAGCAAGCTGGTAACTTTTATGATAAATACATTTCCCAGCTAGAAACCGATTGAGTCTTGAGCGTTTACGTCGTTGCACTTTTTGCTATCTGTATTGAGTACAAACCAAGATTGAACAGCATGAAATGAGAAAGTTGTTTAAAAAGCTTAAACCGCCGTGGAAAATAGATTGTGCTATAATTAGTTCTAACCTTCGATAGCACTGAGCTACAATTATTGTGGAGCACGCCCAGGAAACATCGAAAAAGATGGTACAGGTTGTTTGGAAAAAAAATGCCGTATGGACTCGCCCAGTGGGAGTTATTGCAATGTAACCTTATCTACTGATGTAGGTGGTCGGCAAAACGAGGAGTAGAAAAATGGAATAGATGATGAAGACAGACTAATAAAATGGGGGCCAAATTGACCAGTTTTTGGCCAAGTTTTTGTTGATTATCATTTGCTTTACTCTCTTTGCACAACACATCAATATGTTACTTAGACCGAACTTTCCTTGTAAGCTATATTAGAAGCTATGGTGGGTCTGTTCAATATTGATTGCGTGACCGAGCTTTCGTTGTAACGTGTTCGGGGGAGGTGTCAGTTGATAGGTTTGAGTTTAACTCTTGGGTTTGTCCTGTTCAGAAGGGTCTGCAATCAGCTATGTTTTTCTTATATTATGTCAGAAGGCTGTGTTGAAAAGAACATTGGAGTAAGAATATCATCCTAGTAGTAGGTAAAGTGTAATTTTTAGACATGATATATATATTGTGAATATGACAGTAGATTAAATTGTATTTTAAGGTTAACTTCAGACGAAACTGACCGCCATCAAGTTTTGCTTCTTCTAGCTCTTCTTTCCTCCTTCATTTGTGCCAACAATTGTTGGCCTTTTATTTTATAAAAAGCCAAAAATTAATGTTGGTTTTTTTAAAATGAGCAACATAATTATATTAAATAATATAATAAGCTATCTCCCTAATTAAGGCAGCTAGACGCTTAACCGTTAGAGCACAGCTTTGCATACAAATACTTTAAAATTTCATATGAATCATATCAGTCCGGATCTCCCTGAGAACTTAAAATATGCAAATATTCAGCTCAACCAGCTTGATTCAGGCTATCCAATCCCATTAAGTAATATTCTTCTCTTTTAAATGAAAAGTGGGACAATAAACAAAATGCTTAGGTTATAACGAAAAAGATTGCTCCACTGTTATGAGGAGATTTTATGAAAGATTACAGCAAATAATGAAGGTATAGAATAGTAATTAGCCGCCAAGTACACTTACATTTAACATTTGTATACACGCTCTAAAGGGAGATTCCATATAGAGACCCATATTATAATTCATTCATAAATCATAACCGATTCAAATTATGCAACAACTGTTGCTGAACTCGTCTAAGAGGGGCATGAGTAGAGTAATCTGGCTGGCTTTGCCTTGGGCGTCTTCGTCCAACTTAACGAAAATAATACTATTATGAATATTATAAATGAGACTACCTACCAGGCATGAATAGCTGCTAATATGAGAATGCTCTGAGTAGAAGATTGAAATCAAACGAATTATTAAACGCAACCGTTATCTGGAGCATCGAGCATTGATTAAAGAAATAAGCAAGACGACGGTGACTCTTAGCTGGATAGGCAAAGCATCTTAATATGCCCAATTGCCCATTCAACCTGACCTCGCTTGTTAAGATTTTTTCTTAATTTTAATTTTTCAATCATATCAATGATCTATTACGATGGAAAGAAGAAGTTATAAACCTTGTAAGAGTACTACAAATGACTGTGTATTGATGTGATGATTAAGATAAATATTTACCTTAAGAAACTTAACTTCATACAAAGATCTGGATAGATGAGAGTCCCCTGCAAATAAGCCTTCAAACGTTTGCACTAGTAATTTGTTTTAGGGTGAAGTAATAGATAGAAAACGGAAATTACGGGTTAAGTTGCTTGTTTTCTATTTGCTAATTTTTTAGCAAATGGTTTGCTCAGAAATGTAAGCGTTGATTACAAGATGTGTGAAGCAGACAAGACATTATTTACATTAAGCTCACCCAGCTGTGTTGAAAAAGAGATCAATCACACTTTTTCAAGAGGTCTCTGTCTCCAATTATATAATAATAACATATAATAAGACCAGATAGTCATAAATAGGCAGGGAAAAATAAAGATTCCTTTTATAATATTTTTCCCATAGCCAACTAAATATTTTTGTGATAAAAACATAAATACAATAGTACCGTATATACAGCATTTTTCCTTCTTCTAGCATATAATAATAATATATATGTTTCATCTTCAGATACTTACCAGTGTTACTTGTAGGTACTATGACAGGCCAAGAAAAGAGAAATTTTTATGATTAAATGCCTAATTTCTTATTGCCAATTACCCTGTAAACTATTATCAATGTTTGAGAACAATGCCGTGGAAATTAGAAGAAATATTATTTCAACTATTATAATCTTTTTTGTAATATTAATTGCAAATTTATTTATATATCATACATAAATACTTTAACTTTTAATTTCATGTTACCGACCTTTTAATTGAGATATTGTATCCGCTTTAATTTTTATGAATCATTTTTTTCCCCACTCATAAGCAATTACTGTGAAATATTTATACCTGAGTAGTTTGCCTACGTCGTTCTTTACTTAATATGTCATCTTGTTTGAGTTGTTGACAAAAAAAAAGTAGTATACATATACAAATTAATTAATAATCTCCATATACCTAGTCTGGTTTGATGAAATGAGATCGCTCGTTAACTTCATAGTTCATATCAAATTTTGAAGAAGAAGGTGGGTTTCAGAGAGATATTTTACTCCCTCAACCAAATATCGTACTTTAACATTCATTGCATTAATTTAAAATTGATTTTTTAACTAGGAGTGTAATTAAATTAAGCTAGTTTAGGAGCAAAATGTGTTTGTTAGACATATTATGTTTTATTATCCCATATTAATAATTTTTTTAGTCTAGATTAATCACTATAAAAAAATAGTTTATTCTCTACTATAATCAAAGACATGACCCACTGTCCTCATGTATGTCGATGACTTATCATTCTAGTTGAAAATAGATTTAGAAAATACTAAATATTTGTGGACTAAAAAATTAAGATAATTGTTGAAATTTAAAATTAAGAGATTCATTGAAGAAATTATGTCGACGAAGAAATAAATAAATTAAATACGACTAAAATTTTTTGCTAATTGTGAGAGCACATTTCCAAAAAATATAACTTTCCTATCATATTACTTTTAACTATATTTTTGTCTTGCCCGGTAAAAAACTATATATTTATTTTGACAAAAAATTAACTATATTTTTGTGAAAAAAAGCGACACTTTTTCAAAGAAAAAGTCCTGTAACTTTTGCTGTAAATTATGCATTAATAAATAATAATCAGCTCAGAGACATCCGATGATTGAGCATATAAATGAAATTAATTAAGTGTGATAATAAAAATAAATTTCAAGCCTTTATGTTTAACTAAAATACGCATCTAATTACATACTCTTTTTTTTAACAATTGCATACAATTTATGCGAGGATGCAAAAAAAAATTTTAAAAATAAAAAAAGGTGCCGTCTGGGTGCATCCGATTTCGAACCGCGTTTGGAGTTTCGCGGACTTGGATACGGACAAACTTGCTTGGTACATTGAACCTACCATAGTGGGCCCCACTTGAATGGTTTTCTCTGTTCGCTAGTGGAGGGGCCGCATTCTAATCATAGCGCGTGGAAAAGTAAAGTGGACCAATTACAACCCGCCATGTAGGATGAACCCACGCGGGCGTGCAGGGAAGTGTCAGAGACATTCAGAAGCCAAGGTCGCATTTCTTTTTTAGGTGGCTTTGAAAAAAATTATTTTTTAGATAATTTTATTTTTATTATCAATTTTACCCTTTCATAACACCCTTCTCTAAAAATATTAACAAAATAATTTGAAAATAAAAAATAAGCACAAAAAGAGTGATGAAGTAAAGCCACAATTATCAAAATCAACTAGATTGGGTAATAAATTAATATATAATTTTGTTTTGGATTGATCTCAATCCGAGATGAAATATAATATGTAATTATAATAACTAACAAATGAGTAATACATGATTTTAATATTTAGTAAGAAATTCAATGAAACTAAAAAATAAAGGATTATAAATATATAATTCATAATTTTGTGTAAGGTAAACAATTTTTTAAGTTTATCTATAGCACAGGAAAAAAATATTAATTATTATCTATAATATTTTAGAAAGGTTTTGAACAGATATTCATTAATTTTTTTATAAAAAATATTCCAATACGTACCATTTCTTCAAAAAGAAACCTGCGGTTTTATTTTCTAAAACGTGGAAGGGCAATTTTGATTTTGAGTGGACGAAAACCCGAGCTCTAAATTAAATGATTTACCATTTCTAAAAAGCTCTGCACGTAACCAGACCACGTAGCTTCTCCAGAGACACGTTTTTATATTCTACGAACATTGTCAGTTCAGAAAAGACAGTATGGCCCACCACAAAAACCGTCAAATCATCACACACAAAAAATCTATTTTTCTCTCTCCTCATTTTACCGGGAACAACCGGTTTTGTCAACTAATAGGTTTATTTGTTTCACTGATTACGGCAAAATAAACATAAAAATAATTTTGCAGTGCCTTGAAAAATATTTGCCTGGTATTCTCAAAAAAGAAAAGAAAGAAAGAAGAAAAGATAAATGTGTCCACTAGCCCTGATACCCATTTGGTACAGTCTACATTCAATCAATTGTTTTCGTATCCAAAAAATGTGAGATTAAAATAATTATTAGTAGAACACTAACAAGATTGACTGTAAATTACACAATGACATCATTAAGGACTTTAAAATCACAATGAAAAGTAATTATCATTATCATACTTTTTAGGGTAGCCTCAAAGAAAAGAATTTCAGGGAAAACAAAAAAAAATGATATTATTTTGACAAGTTTTAACACCTAACACGAAGCCAATTTATTGTCTTAAAAATGTACTATTTTTATATAATTCATAAATTGACTTGTTTTTATTTTTATTTTTTATTTTTAAAAAATAAAAGTTAAGTAGCTTGTTAATTTCATATATGCTATTTATAGGTGGACCAAAACTGTGAACAATGCCCACCCTTTGCTTCTTCTCTAACTTCTCCGATGCGGGAGCCAGACCACGGCCGCCGCTCCGGCGACCACCGCCGCCGATCATCCCAGGCGAGCGAGGCGGGCTTTCGTCGCCGGCGACCAGCCCAACACGTTGGAAGAGCCAGGACTCCGACGGCGTCGGTCTCGGCATCGTGGCGGCGCTCAACAAGTCCGGCAACCACCTCCCAAACCTGCCGCTGTAGTCTGCAGTCCACGACTCTGCCGATCAGGAGAGGGACCGATCTCCGTCGCCCGCGCTAGAAAACCTCGCCGGCGGCGGAGACTGGGTGGACTCCGATTCCGAGTGTTACACATGCGTGACCTGCCACGGCGGCCATGGCTGTTCGCCGGTGACGATGGTCTACTACGGCGGAACTGAAGTCAGACCTCGCGCCCACTTCGAATTGCCTTCTCCGACGGCAAAGCAGGAGGAACCGGCGAACTTGCACGCCAGCGGCGGCGAAAAGATTGGATTTTTAGCTTCCGATTTTCTCAGTTGCTGCTACCTTTGCCACAAGAAACTCCACGGCAAGGATATATACATGTACAGGTACTTTTTTGACTAGTTCTTCCTCTTTTCCTTTAGTCGTTGAACTATGCTAAAAATCAAATCTTTATGGTTGTGGGTTGAAATTTGCAGAGGTGAGAAGGCGTTCTGCAGTGCGGAGTGCCGGTCCCAGCAAATAGCGAGTGATGAGTGCAAGGAAAGTTGCGGATCGGAAGTGTCCAAGGCATCGGATGCTGTCACGGTCTCTGCTTACGATCACGGCAGGTTCTTCCACCCGGGGATCGTTGCGGCGTAGGTGAATGATATAAATCTTATCTTTGCCTAGACTACGGATCAATTTTGTAATACGTTTATGGTATGAGATAATAGGATGATAGAGAGATTGGGAACGGATTTTGGCGTGTAAGTAACAAGTTTTCGTGTTCGTGTTCGAGTTTGTGAACCTTGTAACTAACTGCTAAAAAGTGAAGCAGCATGCTTCTGTGACAGATCGATCATGGCCGCCCTCTTTTCTTTTTGTTTTTCTTTTTCTTTTTCATAAGGCGCCGCGCCCCCTCTTTTGTTGATATGAAAGGAAAGTCCGTTTTTCTTCCATCATCTGCATGATAACTGTTTCTGGGTGTTACCAAGTTCGTTCTGTTTCGACAATCAGACATGCATCAAAATGGAGCACCGACAATAGTTGGGTTCATGGTCGGTGGATTCTCTTACCGGAGACGGGAAAGAATAACTCTACTTTCTTTGTGCTCAGATCGTCAAATGTAACGGTGAAAATACAGAGCGATAGATTTCGACGTGAATATTCAGTCAAATCACTTTCTGGGACCAACCAAACTCTGCATTAAACGAAAGTTTTATTTTTTAAAAAATTAAAAAAACTGTATGAATTGAGAAATATGCGATCTGGTTTTATTGTCGAAGCAGACCTATGCAATGTCGACTCTTGACCGGTACTATTCTTATCACTTTGGGCATGGATGCATGATCTAATTTGGGGTTGAATTGGTTGGCCTTAATTTTGTGTCCAAATCGGTTATTTATTTTGATTTTGGTTGATTTATGAGGTAAATCGAAAAAAATTAATTATTTTGGATAAATAATTAAGATATCTTAAATATGATATTTATTAAATTATTTAAGTACTTTACTTCGGTGGGGCCGATAGGGGTGCGTTGCCAATGGGGGAGGCGGGTTAGTAGAGGATGGGTTAGGACTAGGGGCTGGTAGGATGAGGGTGGCAGGGCAAGGGGCAGAGGCGCAAGGAGGGGGGATTGGGCAGGGCAGTGTCAGCGGGGTGGGGCCGACAGGGGGAGGCCGGACAGTGTGGGGCCGGTTAGGGGAAGCAGGGTAAGGCGCGGCAGTGGGGGTGAAGGAAGGTGGCATTTCTCGTAATTAAAAGTTGACTCGGCTCTATCTGGAGTAAAAAATAATAATTAAAAAAAATCTTAAAAAATATTTAAAAAATATCATAAACCATAATACACACAATAATATCAAAATAACATCAATACCTAATTTTTATATATTTATATTATGAACTGTCAAATTATTATATATGATCGATTGTACTGATTTGGACTAATTCAACTAAACTGATTCCTGTCCGATTTAGACTGATTCCCATTCCAACTTCGACTCCGTTGAAAACTGAGTCTGATTTTTGCAACCATGCTCATTCCTCGTCGAATAGCGGAGGAAAATTATGAGTAGCGTGGGAATAATGAGTATTAACTAGGTGACAGATGTTTATAACGACAAACATCGATGAGAGTGATTGATTCCCCCCCACCCACCCACTAGGGTTGCTAATTGAGCGAGCCAGCTCGTGAGCATTTAGCATTCGGCTCGGCTTAATTCGACTCGAAACTCGACATTTAAATGCTCGACTCGAACTCGAATCTTATGAGCCGAGCTTGAGCAAGGTCGTGTTCGACTCGACTCGACAAAATAATATAATAATATAGTCTTTATATTATATTATATTATATATATATATATATATATGAATAATAACAAAGAAGCAAGATAGTTGAGATGACAAGTATTCACCTTGATGACTTCAAAGTTGTGGGTTTAAACCACAGTGACCTCATTTTTTTTTTAAAGCGAGGTACTTTTGACTTTTAATCGAGCTGGTTTCGAGCTGGCGAACGAGTTTCGAATTATTCGAGCCGAGTTCGAATACATGTTGAGCTCGGCTCGCTCGCTCAATTAACACCCCTACCACCCACCCACCCTTTGGCTACCGATAAATTTTAATGCATTAAGATCGTCATACAATATTGGAGCATTAGTTAATTTCGGATTTGTGGAAAAACTAATTCATTTAAGATAGCGGTACATACAAGCTTGACTGGGGACGCAGTCAGCATCTTTACGTCGTCAATCTTGATGTGCCGTATACCCAAAAAACTAAAATGGGTCAAACCTCCAAAAATTGTTTTACATTTTTATATCCAAATGTTCTATCATATATAAAATTAATACAATGTGACTCCCTGATAAAACTGTGTTCAGTCATTTTTTTCTTAAAGTTGCCCTCCTCAATGTTGGCATTTTAGAGAACGCACTTATGCAGTAAAGCAAGAAACACACCCTGCGCTACCACAATCTGCAGTCAATTTCCCCCCCACCCCGAATGGATGATTTACTAAAAATCTTCTAAAAGACTGATTCCTGGTTAGAAAATCCCAAACAAACGCCTTCCCGAAACCAGAAAACAAATACACACATAATTCAGTGGGGGTTCATCAAAAGCAAGTACTCAACAATGAAATTCGATAAAATACCAGTTGCAAGTAGTGAAGGTACTCTACAGCCATCATAGACACAAGCCACATCCAGGTTTAAATACGTCAATATGTTTCTAACCAGTAAAATTTGAAACAAATTATACAGACCCAAAAAAAAATTGGCTCACACACCTCATAGTAACGAGAATAGAAGTATCTTCTTTAATTATACCTTAAAGTATATCGTTACCCAATTACTGGTAGTACATGAGCTGTTGAGCTGCAGGAACATTCTGAAATCCGCCATCATAAATAGCCTGACTGGCTCCCATGGCAGCAGCTTGCTTCAGAGCATGTTGCCCCTGGGCATGCATAAGTGTTGCTGCCTGGCCCGAGCCCAATTTGCTCAAGGCTAACTGGCGTTCATACGTCAGAAGGTCTGCAGCAGAGAGGGTGGGAAATGGAGCAGCCACAGGAGGAGGAAGTGGTGTAGAGCTTGCTCCTGGGGGTGTCGGCTTGCTACCCCAAGAACACTGCAGATTAACGCAATAACATGCTAAGAAATTCACGGATCTCATTACAACGACAAAGGAAAAAAGAAAAGAAAAAGGATACAGATAAAAGTTCAGATTCAGAAGCAGAAAAGGAGCAATGTGCTACCCCAAGCATGACTATTTTTTATTTCAGCAAGTTAAATACTCAAATACCTTGATGGGCTTGCCACAGAGATACCTTCCATTACCAATCTGGATAGCCAGAGCGGCCTCAGTATGCGTGCTAAACCTGACAAAACCAAACCCTTTGTCACGCTGGACGCGAACATCCTCTATTGTTCCAGCACCCAGAGAATGGAATTGCCTATGGAGCTCTAGCTGTGAGACCTGAAATATTACATGATGACCAGAATAAGATGTCAAGCAGTATCTAGTTTGTAAATCAACCATCAAAGGTATCTTCTGATAACTAAAAACCACTACTAACCAAAACTATGCAAATGATACATGAACATTGCAAGACCAACATGCCCAACAACTTCAACACATATACAAATTGTTTCTGAAGATAGCAAAGAAAAGCACAACAATTTAATCCCTAAATCAAATATATGCATTCAACCTTTTCAGGATTTATCTCACTAAGTAAAGACAACAGTTAAGGCAAAATTTAGAAGAGTGCAAAAAAACAAAATCATAGAAACCATTGAAAACAAAAGGACAAGTCTTTTAGTGTTGAAACATATAAAGACAGAAACATGCCAAAGAAAAAAATCAGCCTGACATGCATGAACTAATGCGTAGAAACAATTTTTCCATGCAAGGCTTTAAAAAATAAGGGGAGAAAAGAGGAGCACCTCAGGTGAAAGGTTTCCCACATACACTGTGGTAAACTGAGGATTATTCTCGGGTGCTTCTTCATTGTTAGTTTCTTGACCATCTTCTGTGTTAGACAAGTTATAAGATCACTTCACACTTATAATGCCCATTTAAAGCTACATACCTAAGAACACAGCAAACTATCACATCCAACCTACCAGATGATCCAATTGTAAGCTCCACAACACTTTTTGTGTCAGAGTTTTGCTTTTCATCACTTGAGCCAGCCCCTTTTGTGGCCCAGTTACAACGGATCTGACGACTACCTAACCACTTACCTACATAAAATAATTTAAAACAGAGAAACTAATCAGCATAATTCCTTGACTCCAGTCATTTAGGATTTGGGTGATTAAAGAAACTGAAAACTAAATGAATAAAACCAAGAGAGATGAAATTTTGTACAACAATCAAGATGGCATGGATGCAATAAAAAAACAATATCCTAGATATCATTGTTTATGAGGAATTCAAAATACCTTAAGAAAGGATGTTGCTCTAACATCATGAATAACCACAGAACTTAACTTACCAGTTAGATCATTTATAGCACTTTGTGCATCCTGAAAAGAAACATGGAAATAGAATAAATACAATGGATTTAAAATTATACTACAATGAAGCAACACAAACTGAAACAATCATAACCTGTTGATTCCTAAAAGAAACAAATCCAAACCCTCTTGAGCGCCCTGTTTTTTGATCCCACATTACTCTAGCATCACTGCAATGGAAAAAGGCTGCTCACAACCTAATATTTTATTAATCACAAAACGCTGTATACAGCTGAACAAGAACATTCTGTTACATATGAATAAATAGCCCATTAAGGGGTGAGTTGTGGAATAATAAGTGTATTTGTGGGTGTAGCATATAAGTTATTGGGTAATTTAGTGTAAAGCCGTTAGGCCCATTATATTAGGATCCATCAAGGTTTAGCATAAATAAGTAATCTTGCCATAACTTTGGCACAATCAAAGATGAACAAAAATTTAGTTTTATTTATCGAAGGAGTAGTTTTAATCTTAGTCTTAATTCCTTTCAAGGAGGCTAACAATCCCTCTAACATGCCCTATCTATCCCTAAATTCGCTATTGCTATTAATTTTCTTAAATCATCCAACAAGTGATCTGACACATTCATATAACAAACTAATCATGGATCGACCAAACAACACACACAAAAAATGAAGTTAAAAAGATCAATAAGTACTTACGAACAACTAGGAAAAACAGAAAAGCATGCAAACAAGGTAGCATCTGTAACCTCTGGGCTAAGATCGCCAACAAAAATATTGAAATGGCCTGGACAGATTGCAAGTGATGAAATAACAAACCAAAACCTAATAAACAAAGTAATAAGAAAGAGTAACAGAAATAAAAATAAATACCTGATGTATCCTCCCTTTGGCCACTGGCATACGCCCAGTTAACTTTAATGGGTTGACCAAACCTTAAAAAGAATAATTGATGCATAAGAAACCGCACTGGAAATGTACAAGATTTAAGAAAACAATTATCAAAAGAACAAACATACAAATGCCTCCCATTGAGAGTCATAATGGCAAGTGCTGCCGATCTGCGATCAAAGTAATCAACAAAGCCATATGACGACTGCAAAAGAACAAGCCAATCACACAACCACATATGAAAAAAAGAAAAAAAGTAAATGAGTTTTACAACATCTAATATCATAATAGAAAATTTGTAGAAAAAAGCAACTGTATTAAAATGAATTAATGACAAGTCAATAACAAGGATTATTGAGTCCAAACAGAGAAAACTAAAAAAAGAGCTCTGATTTACTTAAAATAACGCAAAGGCTTCACTTATATACTAAATGATCAAATATATGATGAAAAGTAAAATTGATCGAACCTTCTCTTTCTTGATGAGTTTGCATCCTTCGAGGGGACCAGTGCTTTGAAAGAATTCTTGAAGAAGTGCCTCAGTAACTTGAATATGAATGTTACCAACATACCTGCATATTCAGAAGAACATGAGATCCATGCACTTAGCAGAAAAAAATAAAGCGGACAATAAAAAGAACAAACAATCAAACAAACAAAAAGGTGGAGTAAATTTGCACAAACAAAGACCATGCAATAAAACCAGGAGGAAGAAAAGCATACATGAAAAGATGAAACATTGATAAAAGCAACTAAAAATCAAGCCTAGAAAATATATTAAAAAACATGAAATGTCCTAGTGACAACAATTAAGTAAGAAGAGCTACAAATAAAAAGAAAATGAATGCCATGACGACACTCACACGCTACGGCATGAACTTGAATCAAAGCCAGGAGGAAGATTTCCACTTGGAATGGGCTCTAGCTGCAAAATAAAATAAAATAAAGAAAAAAATGAAATAAAAATACAAACAGGAAAGAAAAAGAATTACCCCTAGTAATTAAAAAAGGGGCACGAAACTGTTTTACAGCTAAAAACAAATCTCTCTCTTACTTTGCTTCAACGAATGTACTTTTGTACTACTATGGTTGTTAAAAAAGGCTAATTTTCCAAAAGGTTAAGCCTGAAATGATGAAACTACGAAGGAAAGTATGGTAAAATATTATATATATATATATATATATATATCGAATTTGACGAGCAATCCTCCTCAATGCTCATTCGCAGCCATCCAAAAGCAAAAATGAAGAGAACCCAACAAGTAACAACCACAAAAATAAAATAAAAAATAAAAAGCAGTAAACCTACGTCTTCTTCCATAAAAAACACCCAAAGTGGACCTCGGAGTAGCTGAACAAGAAAATGCTAAAAAATAACACCAATTTCCATCACATAATGGCAAGATCCACCCAAAATCAAGCAATCAAACTTCCAAACTCAATACACAGCTTTTTTGTAAAAAACACACCCACACGCACAACCCTAATGTCGCATCAACAAAACCCAATAAAGCAAAATCTAAAATTCGGGAAAAGAAACGAAATCAAAACCCACCCATTACTCGAAGCAATGCTACCAAATCAGGAGATAGAAAAAATATATAGCACACCTGGGGAGGGACCAACAATCCGGGATGATAAAGCGATTGCTGCTGCTGGAGAAGCGCCTGCTGCATCAAAGCTTGTTGCTTTAACCTCTGCTGCTGCATTTTTCTATCCTTCCTTCCGATCTCGAAAGAGAACGAATTGAAAAACCTCGATCAAACGATCGAGGAAGGAGAAGGGAAAAAACTAAAGAAGAGAAAAAAAGACGAGGTGGGGGAATCGGGGAAGGTGAGGAAGAGGGGTGTTTTGAGGGGCAAACGGTCTTTTACTTGGGGACATTATTGGAATATCAGGTATTGTATAGCAATTACTACGAACGATGACTAGATAGACGGAAAGTACCGTTCATCAAACCCAATTAAACTCGATACATGTGACTCTAAAATAATTACACTCAAATTCTAACTCAGAAATTCTAGTTTTGCCACCTATTGTTGTTTGCTGAAAGGAAAGCTTAACCCTGCACTTGCCGGGGACGTGCTGCCACCCAAAAGAGGTCCGTCGAAGTAGCGCGAGAGCAGCATATGGCCAACTTCTCGGACTTCATCTGTATAATCACCGCCACTATAGGGTAAGCAGCCACCTTCAATCGATCACCCTTATCTCCGGGTACAAATCCATATCAAGTCTTCCTGCACTAAGCCGTCATTGCCAAAGAGAAGTTTTGCTGGAATTTTCCACGGCCACTTGCCCATTAAAAGGGCCTTCGGCCATTGGATCACTAGCAAAAGCTTCAGAGATCCAACAATCACTATTCTAGGAGGTCACCCCTCCCCACCATTGTCGAAAATGCCGTCTCGCACTACCACCACATCCAGATCTGTCGGGCCTGTTTGATGTTGATTATGTCTGCATGCCAGTTGTGTCCGTGATTGTGAAGGGTTGACCACAAACTGATCACATCCATGACCAAGTCTATGGCCCTCGCCATGACCCGGATTTGAACTGGTGCATCATGCACTTGTAGTCTGGTGCACCCAGAAATCTCCAGGATCCTATGCACTCCACCCGATCTGACCCATCATTTATTTGTCTTGAACTATCCCAAAATGGTCCTGTTCAAGTTAATATCATTCCAAAAATAATTTAAAGGTTTTCCAGACCTTGGATTGTGATGAAATTTGCTACCCTATTATTTTTAGACGCTTCGGATGTAGTGGTGAGATTATTTTGAAGATTTTGACAAAAAAAGGATAAACCAAGTGAACACTCCATTTCGGTGCACTTGTGAACCAACCCAAAAATGCTATTTATGACCAAACTGTAAGTTAATTTACTTGATTCGGTTATACCGACCCGGATCTAACTTCGGTGTCTCAAAATAGTGATGCAAGCATACAATGTATGGATGTGATGCTTAGGTTCTAACATTGTTCTAAATAGATGCTATGATATGCACCTAAATGTAAAATAAGCCAAACAAACAAAAAGTTTAAAGAAAATAACTATTTTTAAAACAAATGGAGAAAGTTTCCCTATAAGTACAATAGGGACCACCCTTTCAACAACAACAATATATATATCAATAAAAACATAACATTTATCTCAACATTTCAATTATCATCACTTCTTTATCTTCTGAGCCGAGTCTAGACTCCATTGCTCAACCTGTTGATTTTTTTTCACAGTTTTTCAATCACATGCAAACATTTTATCCATTCAAAAAATAACATTTAAGTTTGCATCATTCAAAACAATTCTACATTCAACATCATCAATTACATTCGTCAGGTACATGTGTTCGCATTTTCATTGTTGCTCCTCTGCAGTCTCGATAGAGTTCAATCTTCAAGGTTCTCCCTACACAGATAATAGAAAAATGTCAATAACGAGAGTTATAGGTCCAGAAACAAATAGTAACAAACTGGTACAAGAGAGCTGACTCTCCTGTTAAATGAAAACATCATTATTCTTCCTCATAGAATCTCTCATAAAGGCACCAATTAGGAGTCATCGACCTCGCACAACAGCGTCCCCTTTCTATCTCATCTCATTCTTTGGCAATTTTCAACTATCCTTTTGCACTAAAAAATCAATTTTTGTTCTTTTAACCCTCTACATCCTCTGTATTACTTCTGGCCCTGAGTAGAGAGGCTGAGTACTCTCAAGCATGCACCTTTAGTACCCTTTGAAACCACAAGTCTAAACATACGCTGCATAGCAATACTCGTAAACCTCCACACTTTTTTGGGCTTGAGGAACTCAAAAGGTAGAGTTATTAGGATCCTTAGGGAATAGAACAGACGGTCACCAAATTCAAAGCCCACTTTGACTAACACACATCCTATATCAAGACGCAGTTATTGGTTTTTCCATATTTCACATCTCACTGGAAACTCGAAAACTACATGTACATAGGCCTAGGTAGATATTATAGTATAATAGGCCCAAAGGCATTGTGATCTGAATCTGAATTTTTGAAAACAAACTCGAGAGATCTCATCCTCGAGGGTTATTAATTTGAAATTTTTATGCAACTAGATGGCCCGTGTGGAGTGGGATATAATAAATCCACCACTCGACAAGTCCTCTTACCTGTTAAAATAAAACACGATAGAGTATAGAAGTTAAACCAAAAGTGAGTTCTAAACGAATTTGGTAGAAGCTTTAATCATATCCACGGGTGTAACACCCTAAATCCGGTTCATGCTCGTGAACCGAACTGGCATGTTACAGGCCCCGATTAGATCGGCTAACCCGAACCTAATTCATGCGAATCCAATCTCGGCGTCTTAAGATGAAGATATTACTCGTCATGCATGGATGAATGCATAGAATCCTAATATGATACTACATGGATGACATGCAAACTAAATTACACACCATCACAATTACGATCAAAATCGATGAAAATTCTGAAATAAAACGGACAGAATTTTCCCTAAAAGTGCAATTAGGGTCACCCTGTCAAAATACTATATAAACATATATATAAACATGTTTCTATATATCACGCAACTTCATTCACACAATCTGATATACTGTTTACTTGCTCTAAAGCTTGGGTCTCAACCCACCACGCTCCTGTTGTGCAATCTATTCATGTTTCACATTCTATCATGTCTTAATATGTAATCATGTCACATCATCATGTATCAAGCATTTAATCACACCATTCACTATATAATAACATCATAAACACAATATAATCACTCAATCAACTGACATATGTGCAAGCGACAACAGTGCTCCTCCATCCAAGCTGGCTCCTCCAACTCGTGATTATTACCTACATATAGTATAAAAACACGTCAGTAACAAGTGTTACTGGTCCGGAAAATAAAATAACTATAACAAGCTGGCTATGAGAGCAAACTCTCATATGAAAGAAAACATCATATACTCCACGTAAACACTCTGAAGGGCACTACTGAGGAGCCACTGGGCTGCAGACCCGGTAGCATCCCAAACTTACTGATCTACTGCTACTGATGCCGCTCTCAGCATTTTCTTACTTCATTTTCTGGTCTCAATCCTAAGCCCTCTCCTTACCTCCATATTTCTCCTGGCCTTGAGCACGAAGGCCGAGTACTCTCAGGCAGTCGCCTTTAGTACCCTTTAAACCACAAGTCCGGACATGCGTTGTACTAAACAGTACCCGTAAACCTCCACGTTCTCCAGGTGTGAGGAACTCAAACGCGGAGTTGTCAGGATCCCTTGGGAATGGAACAGTCCGCTGACACTAATCCAGAGCCCGCTTTGACTGTCATGACATCCGCTCATGGTACGTGCAGTCGGTTTCTCCATCCCGCAATTGTGGTGGATCTTGTTTGTTCGAAATCATCCTCGAGGGGTTATTAGTCCGGAAATCTGTTTGGTTAGATGGCCCGAGTTAAGTGGGATCCAATAAAATGCCACTTAACCCATCCTAGCAAATAATAAAATAAACATACAATAGAAAAGAGCGTAAAACAGAGACAAGTCCTAAACGGACCTGGTAGAAGCTCCAAGTGTGTCATCGCGCCTAGGCAGCGAGCTCCTACTCCGTACCTACACATCAAAACTAAATACTAACGCCCACTAACTAAATGATGAATCAAACTCGTCATGATCAAACACACTCACAATACAACATCAACCATAACAATCAACAATTATATAATCATAAGTATGAAGGAAATTCTAACTCCTATTCATACAAATCTTATCGTGTCTTTCTAAGTTATGTCGTAATCACTTATCATGCTCTCATTAGATCGCTTACTCTTCATTCACACTTAATCTCATCATGCAACTCATCGTTTCATCCATAATTAAGCATTAATCACATCAATAAATCAACCCTAGCATGTTGTGCTAACAATCATCAAGTTTAAATTATAAATTCGGAGGTAATTATACCTCACATCGTCAGTAATCAACGACAACTAGGGTTCTGTCAAGTGTCTTGGAGCTCACATTTGGCGCTCGTTGGTATCCGAAGTTCAATCGGGATCGACTGGATGAGCTCCGTGGAAGATCCGACGAATTCTAGCAAATCCGGTTTTCCAACAGGTTCCAACGATAATCACCAGTAGCATCTACTAGCTAGATAGGGGTCATATTGGGTACCATTGGAACCGGCTCGGCGAGCCCGACGTGTCTACGGTGTCAATATGGTCAGCAGAGGCGGCGGCTTGCCGGAAAATGGTAAAAATAGGGCCGGTGGCGATGGGTAGCTATATCCGGCCGGCCTGCGGGGCGATGGCCTTCGCTCCGGTCGAGGAAGGTTGCTGGGTGGTCGAGGGTGTCGAGGCTACAGTTGGATCGCGGCGGCGAAGGTCGCCGGCTGCACAATCGGCGATGAAAGGGCAATGCGGGCGCAGCGCTAGTCCCGACTGTCTGGTGTCGTGGAGGCCGAATGGTGGCCAGGTCTGGTCGGGGTAGCATGGCGACGTCGTGGCGGGGCTA
>JAURVB010013166.1:0-12190 GCA_033002965.1 Piper betle | reverse complement strand
GTTGGGTAAGAAGGATGAATGGTGACAATGCCAGAAGTGTGGAATATATATATGTGAGGGTGAGAAAAACAAATGGTTAGGTGGGAAAAACGAATGGTCGTCTCGTAATTAAAATTTTACCTAAATCTAAAAATAACTGTCGAACCGACCGGTTCAGATTATAAAACCTTGATTCAAATCATGGGTTTTACATTTTTCCCTCCTTATAAAAATTTCGTTCTCCATTTCTGTCTGATATATATTTATACTAATATATATTTATACTTATATATATTTATACCTCTACCAACCGTGTAATGGCAACCTCCATTTCAGTCTGATGGTTTCTAACGCTGCGACAGTTTACTAAGCCTGGCTCACTGGGATTTCCTAACAGCGTTGCGGCTCTAGATCAACTACACACTATCTCGCATGATTACTCTAACTCACTGATCCAATCCTGAAAATATTGTCATACTACCTATTGGTGAGAAATCTTTAAATCAAAGACAAGGATAGAAATATATACCTGCTAGCTAGACTTGGAGTAATCTTTGCACACCCATCACCTATGAAAATATCTTGCAACTAAATTGACCAAGAGTTTGCTCTGATACCAAATTGTAACACCCCAAATCTGGTTTACGCTATGAACTGAACCGGAATTTTGTTGGTCCCGATTAGGTTAGCTAACCCGAACCCAATCCTACGGTTCTACTCTCGGCGTCTAGATATGGAAGATGTTTATTACTATGCATGGATGAATGCACAGAACCCTAACATGCTACTACATGAATGATATGACTACTAGTTTACGAAACAAAATAAATCAATAAAGTCAATATAAATTCTAAAAATAGAACGGACAAAATTTCCCTTAAAAAGAGCAATTAGAGTTCACCCTGTCAAATCAACATGTATAAATAAAAATAAGTATAACACACATTGATATTCGCACAAATTCTAATATGCTGCATAATTTATTCTAAATCTTGAGTTCCATCCCATCTGTGCATTCTAATTATTTTTCACATCCTATGAATTAAATTGTCATACCTTACATCCCATCATTCTTAATATTATAACAACATAAACAAAACATTAACATTATATCGTTTGACATGTGTGTGTGCAAGAGACATCCCTACTCCTCCGAGTGTTATTGGTCAAAAAATATAACTAATATCAAACTAATTATAAGAGCAAAGTCTCATATGAAAGAAAACATCGTGAAATCTGCGAAGGGCATCTACTGAATTGAAATCATTTTTAGCTTAACTTATCTACTGCTGTTGATGCATCGACATATTCTCATTTCACTTTCTGGTCCCTCGGGACTATTTTTATATCCTAAGCCCTTTTTTCTTATTTTATTTACATACCCATTCACATAACACGATTGTCGATATTTCTAGCTTAGACTAGCACATGCCACTCGTAACATGGTTGTAGGTATTCCCAGCTTAGACTAGCAAATCCCGCTCGCATAGCATAGTTGTCGGTATTCCCAACTTAGACTCGCACATGTCGCTTGCATAACATGGTTGTTGGTATTCTTGGCTTCGATTGGCACATGCCTGCTAGCGTAGCATGGTCATTGGTATTTTCGGCTTCGACTCACACATATCTGCTTGCATAACATAGTTGTCAGTAATTCCAACTTTGTCTGGCATGTGCTTGCCCGCGTAATACGGTTATTGAAAAATACGAAAACTATGTGTATATATATATATATATATATATATATATATATATATATATATATATATATATAGGTCTAGGTAGGGATTTATAAAATAGGTCCGAAGGCAACTTGTAGTGGATCTTATTTTCGAAAACATACTCGAGGGATCTCATCCTCGAGGGTTATTAATCTGGAAGATCGATCAATTAAATGACTCGAGTTAAGTGGAATCCAATAAAACACCACTCAACTTGTCATACAATCTATAAAAATAAATCACAATAAAATAGAGCAATAAATCAAGGCGAGTCCTAAACGGACATGGTAGAAGCTCCGAGCGTGTCTTAGTGCCTAAATAGTGACCTCCTACTCTATACTTAATCCAATAAAACACCACTCAACTCGTCATACAATCTGTAAAAATGAATCACGATAAAATAGAGCAATAAATCAGGGCGAGTCCTAAACGGATGTGGTAGAAGCTCCGAGCGTGTCTTAGTGCCTAAATAGTGACCTCCTACTCCATACTTAATCGTTGATCATGTGATGATGGCGACAAGGTTGTGGTTGGCTTGAATGAGGAACATGGGGAAAAAGAGAAGGAAGAAAAAGAAGAAAGAAGTTGGGTGAGAAGGATGAATGGTGATAGTGTTAGAAGTGTGGAATATATAGATGTGAGGGTGAGAAAAACGAATGGTTAGGTGAGAAACATGAATGATAAAATGAGAAAAACGAATGGTCGTCTCGTAATTAAAACTTGACCCAATTCTAAAATTAACTGTCGAACCAATTGGTTCAAATTATAAAACTCTGATTCGAATCACGGGTTTTATAATAACATAGATAGAAGTAACCCGCTTGGCGTTAAGAGAATGGAAGACATCGCTATATACACTTCAAAAACACATCAAATATAAGTAAAAGTGTAAAAGAAAATAATTGCGTTGAGCTCAAGTATCTGTATCTTTAATTTGTCCTTTTACCAAAACTGACTTATGATCACCAGACCTATACGTAATTAATAGTGTTATTGGTCCAAAAATAACTAATAATCAAAACGGCACATAAGACCTAACCCTTCTGTTAAATGAAAACATTTATATACTCCATAGAATTTCTCATAAGGGCGTTAATTAAAAATTGTCGACCTTGCGCAACAGCGTCCCCTTTCTTACTAATCTCATGTTTCAATTTGTAATGATTTATTGATATCTATACGTTGTTTTATGTTCTAGTGTGCTATGAATATCTATGTGTTTTTTTCCTTATTTTCCAATTTAAATGATGGATGTAATGGTGAAATAAATTTAAATCTATAATGGTTTTGTTGTATATATGCCACTTTACTTATTATTATGCCTATTGTTGCCGGAGACTTCAAAATATCAAAGAGCGAAGACTAGTTAATTTGGGGTGGTAGACTACTTGTTCTTTGAAATATAATGTTGTGGTAGTTATTATGGATGCTGGATGCATGAATTGTGAAGTATTATGGTGGTAATTATTTTGATTTTTTAATGTTATATACTCATTGTGCAGGGCAATGTGTGTATAAATTGGGGAAACTAAGCGCAAATTTTACTCACAAAAATACACAAATATATGAATATTTATTAAGTCAGGTACAACATGTCAAATCCCATCTTCCTTGGAACGATGTTCGTCATCTTCTCTTCGCTTCCTTCTTTGCCTCATTATCCACTCCCATCTCTCAAATGTTGGTGGATCTTCTCCTCTTTGTTTGTTCATAGCTAGCTTCAATACACTTTTTTGTGGTTGTTCTCACTTCTCTCTTTTTTCTTTTCCTTTCCAAGATTTGGGCTTCCCTTTGGATGATTATTTGTTCTAACTCCGTTGTCTGTCTGTCTCCCATCTTCGGCGATTGCGAAGGCAGTTGATTGGTTTCTGTTTGTTTGTTTAATAGCTGGCTATCTTAGTTTTGCGGCTAAGCTTTTTTCTTTTGGTCTTTAATTGTCTTCCACTATAAAATTCAATCCGCATTCTATCCATTTCAGATTGATTTGATTTGATTTGGAGAAGATCAACCATCAGATATTGACATATTTACTATTATTTATTATTATCATTATTATTGTTATTAGATCCTCATACATTTACCTTTTGTTATTTGTTTGTTATTTGCTTATGAAGTATATATCACTAATAATAGCTTATACCGTGGGATTTTGTTAAATTGGTAGAAAGATCTTGTGTTTTTACATTTTGGATGCAGGGGTAGGTATGGTTTTGTGGTGGATGAGATTCGAGATGGCACGGGCTTTGTGACATTTCCGGTGAAGTATCAGTGTCTTGTCTTCCGGCCATTCAAGGGCGAGATCTTGGAAGCTGTTGTCACTATGGTTAATAGGGTTCTTGTCTTGTCTTTATCTGTTTCGCGTTTTCTTTTTTTATTGTTCACAAGAACTATTGTTTGTTCCATGCATGAATTTCAAGTGTCTTAGACTTCTTATGGAAAGCTAATATTTAGTTTGTGAATGGATAACTGAAATTCCGTTATGGGAAACTTGACTCTTTCTTCTTTCAATAATACTTCTTCTTTGTGATTGTCCTCCGATTATTTTCCTAAATTCACTTCTATATCATACCTTAAGACAAATTTGAGTTATATTAAGGCCATTTTAATAAGTGATTTTTTATTTTATTAATTTGATGGCATTTAGGGAGTTTTATGTACTTTTATATTTTAAAGGTTCTCTTGTAATTTTTGTCATTTGGTAGATTCCAAGTTTTATCTCCTACCCTCCCAAAATTCTTTGTGAATTATCTATTTTATCTCTCCAACCTTAAAAACCTATTTTCCTATTATTATTTTACCTTAAAAACTCAAATCCTCATAATCACCTTCACCTCACCTATATTTTCACTTAAAAGCTTACTTCCTCACCCAAATTTGTATTAAAAAAAACCTACTCAAAAAGGTGATCTAAATAATGGGGAAAAAAATTAAAGAATCTAGTTCAAGTCCCTTTGGTTTTCGTCTGTTTCACTAGGCGAGTTATTTTGTTATAAGTAGATCTATCTTGTCTTTTCAAAAATAAAGTTAATTTTTGTTATTTATGTGGTGGGAAAATAAAATTTCCGTAGACTTCTCGTAAACTAATTAAAATTGTCACACTATGAACCAAAAAAAAAAAAAAAGGATCCATCCAAGTCCATGTCAACGGGCCCAATTTCTTTTTTTAACCACAAGTAGACTCTTATTAAAATTCATCTCTCATATCCGACATCCATAAATCCAAAATTGAGATATTGAACACATGAATAAGATACTATACAAATTTGGATTGGAATTTATAATTATTAAAATATAATTTTTGAAAATAATTAGAATGAATTACAGTTTAGGGCAATCTAACCATGTCATATCTAAATATATGAAAAGTTGATATTTTATAGAAATATATATTTTAAATATCAATGAAAACATTTATTGTTTTTTATATTAAATATTATGGTTTAAATTATTTTTAAAAATTTATTGAATTTAATAAGATATATATCACATAAAACGTGAAGGAGCTCTATAAATTATGATATGGCCCGTTCATGTCATTTTTGAAGCGTCACAATCAAAATATATCTAAATAATCAAATCATTCATGACGTATTGATTTTGAGAACACGATTTTGTTTTTTTCCCGTTGATTTTTATTGTGTGGACCAGATACTTGTGTGGGCCATTTCACTAATAATGCGTAACCCATTAAATTCGTAGAGCAACATAATTCATGAATTTATTTTTTCCAAAACATGCTTTTTTTTCTAGGACAAAGCCTAAAATTTTTTTACGTTTTAGGCGCTGTGTTGTCATGAATAAATAAATTATCTTCACCAAAAATTGGTAATTTTAAAACTTGAAATTACCCGAATATAACGGGTGTGATTAAAATGCTTCACCTAAAATAAATCATAATTGAGATAAAACTAATCAGAAATTGAATATTTTGCAAACTTGTTGAAACATGATTGAATAGTATAAAGCATACTTACCTTCAGATGGTTACTTTGTTCTTACAAAATATCAAATGCTTCACAATTTAGCCTCACCGCATTTCAATGTTTTGTTTTCGTATCTTTTAGACATAAGCAAAAAACTTAGGTGTGTGTGTGTACGTGTGTGTGTATATATATATAATAGTTTTGTTGAGCCAAAAGGAGAAAATTCTTTCTGCCTTAAATTTTGATCTATGTCGTTTGATTACAATGACGATCAGATCTATTCTTTAAAAAAAAAAGCCTAAACTTCCTCCAATGGCCCCGAAGGCCGCCACATGGCCAGGCCAGCCGTGGGCAACCATGTCTGGCTGTGCGGCCACAGATCTAGCAGCGCAACCAAATCTAGCTACCATTAGCCAGGTCAAACCGTCGTGGGCAGGACCTGGCCGGGGGACAGCCAACGGCTTTCGAACCTGGCCGACGACGGCTAGATCTAGTCATGCCACAAAAAAAAAAAAAGATCTGGCTGCCACTGGCCAAATGGCCAGTTAGCCTGTAACAGCCAAAGCTCACCACGACTTTAAAAAAAAAAACATAGGTGGCTAGCAGCCAGACCTGGCTGACCTTGGTTGGAACCTGGCTACTGGCAGTTTTTTTTCTTTTATTAAATCTAAGTCGATCTTATAATCAGACGACCTAAATTAACCTGTAGCAAAAAACTCTTTGCCCCAGATTTAGAAATGAAAATTTTATTTTAATTTTTTTATTAGAAAGAGGATAATATTTTATAATATTACTAGGTGATGGCAGAAATGGGAGATTACCAAAAAGAGTAAGTACCCAAAGCTTCAGTTTGGTAAATTAAAAAACTATATACAAGGGATCATGTATATATATATATATATATATATATATATATATATATATATAAACGGTCCAACTAAATAAATTAATTAATACACGCCCCTTTAAAAAAATCAACTCACGTCTTTTTTAAAAAAAAATTCACTCACATTTATTTTACAACAAAAATTAAATATTCTCAAAATTCATCTTACATCCAATATATAACAAAGTAAGATACAAAATATTATAAGGGAAGAATGAGCGTATTGGATTATTATTCGGTTATTATTCACAATCGTTAGGGCTGCAAGATTATTATTCGGTTAGCACTATTATTCATCATAACTGTTTGTCATTTTAAAATTTTTTACTATAATCAAGCTATTGTGATAGTAAAGTTAACATAACATATGGATAAATTTTTACCGTTTTATATAAAACATTATCTAAAATATTTTTTCTTTCACAAAATATGAAATATTTCAACCATCCAAACACTATACTTAACTAATGTAACAAATTAAAAAAATATTAAATAAAAATGGAGATGAATTTTATATTTACATATAAAATGACTAAATAGTTTTTGGTTAGTGGGTAAAACGGTTAGGATAGAGTTTGGATATAAGATAAAATAAAAATCAAAATATCAAAGTTATCTTCTCATTCAATTTGGTTTTATTTTAAAGTAAATCAAGGACGACAAATTATTATAACATATCTCATTATTTAATTAAAATTTAATAATCCTAATCGTTCTTTGTATAAGGTGAGTAGGGGATAATGCTCATTTGCCTTCCACACAAATGGATACTCTTCTTCTTCTTTGCATCTGCACCCTCCTCCCATGCCTCTACCTCTACCGACTCCTCTTCTCCAACTCCTCCTCCCCCGCCGGCAATCTCCCGCCCGGCCCAGCCCCGTTCCCCATCGTGGGCAACCTCTTCAAGCTCTCCACCCGCCCGAACGAGTCCCTCGCGGACCTCGCTGCCTCGTTTGGCCCCGTCATGACCCTCCGTCTTGGCAGGGTCACCACCGTCGTCCTCACTTCCGCCGCGGCGGCCAAGGAGGCGCTGCAGAAGAACGACCAGGCCGTCGCCGGGCGGTGCCTGCCGGACGCCGTCCGGGTCGCCGGATACCCCGAGTCGTCCATGGCGTGGCGGCAGGCCAACCAGGAGTGGCGCAACCTGCGCCTCCTGTGCAACAAGTGGATATTCAGCTCGGCCCGGCTCGACGCCGGCCGCGGCCTTCGGGAGAAGAAGGTGCGGCAGCTCGTCGAGCTCGTTGGCCGATGTCGTACTAATCCGGTGAACGTAGGTACGGTAGCTTTCGCCACCATGTTGAACATGATATCCAACACCGTCTTCTCGGTGGACTTGGTGGACGTGACGTCCGAGAGTGCACAGGAGTTCAAGGACTTGCTGTGCAGCATCGTGGAGGAGATCGGGAAGCCCAATTTGGTGGACTACTACCCGTTTCTGAGGGTTTTGGATCCGCAAGGGGTGAGGAGGAAGATGAATGGCTACCTCAAGAAGCTGCTTGATTTGTTTGATGGGTTGATACGAGAGCGGTTGGAGGAGAGAGCTGGTCCCAAGTATGAGAAGAAGGAGGATTTTGTCGAAGCTCTTCTTGATTTGAAGGAGAACGGGGAGGCTACTCAGATCAGTACTCATGAGATGAAGTGCTTGTTTCTGGTAAGAGATCATATCATTCTTCGTTTTTTGATTGAGTGTTCTTCCTTCATTCTTTTAGTTTTCGTCTTGGTTGTTGCGATAATAATCTTCCCTATATGCCAACCCTCCTCTTTGTTTTATCAAGGCTCAGGACCAATTACTTCCCATGATAATAATAAGAATGTTAAAATGTAAATTTTATAAACTAAGATCCATCATGTGATTTACATTTCTCTCAGGGTGAACTTAATCTAACTCTTCAATACGTTGAAATCGATATTTAGTTCGTCATTTCTGCTACAGATGTTGAGTTTTCTACAAACAGCAACGTTCAAATTGTGGCAGGAGAGGAAGATTTTTTTCTATCAGCTAAGTTAATTATGAACCAACGTTCAAATTGTGGCAGGACCTGTTTGCTGCGGGCTCAGAGACAAGCTCGGTAACAGTGGAGTGGGCGATGGCGGAGCTACTCCGCCACCCAGCCGTCATGGCCAAGGTCAAAAAGGAGTTAGATGACACACTTGGATCAAAGCAACAAGTTGAAGAATCAGACATCACCAACCGCCTCCCATATCTCCGAGCAGTAGTTAAAGAAACACTACGATTGCACCCACCAGTGCCTCTCCTACTCCCCCACAGAGTTGAATCAGACATTGAACTATGCGGTTACACCATACCCAAGTCGACCCAACTACTCATCAATGCCTGGGCTATCACCAGGGACCCAAGCAACTGGCCGCAGCCGATGTGTTTCCGGCCGGAGAGGTTCTTGGACTCGCCTGTGGACTTCCGAGGACGGGACTTCGAGTTCATCCCATTTGGAGCAGGTCGAAGGATCTGCCCAGGGTTGCCACTGGGGGACAGGATGTCACACCTCATGTTGGCATCTCTTCTCCATTCCTATGATTGGCAGCTACCGGAGGGAATGAAGCCGGAGGAGTTGGACATGAGAGATAAGTTCGGCGTGACTTTACGAAAGCTTGTCCCACTCCTTGCTGTTCCAACTGTAAAATAGGAGAACCATGAATAGCCTTTGAAATATAGTTTGCATACAGATGAATGGCACTGAAAGAACCTAGCTTCGGACGTCTCACTCGTGTACAATAAAAATCGCAAAAATGCTGTGGATAATTTATGTATGATGTTTGTTTGAAGATGGCTTTTGTCAACAGAATCAATATTTTGCTCACAATCGAGATATGGTGGTGTTCAAACTCAATACATTATTATCAGAAGCCTTTTGTCGACTGTCACCAGCTTCCACATCTTTCCAACTAGAAGCCGAACAAAGATAGGAGACTGAGTTCAACCATGAAACTAAACTTGGTTTTCTTGTAACATCATCAGATTCAGCAACTTGAGAAAAGAGGTGGCCAAGCACCACTTTAAGGCAATGTTAATATTAACATACTCATGCTTATTCAACCAGCAGAAGAATGCCGAATTAAGGCAACAATCCCATAAGCAAGCCCTTCATACGCTGTTATCCTAGGATACACCTACTATGTGATTCAATAGTCAGAAAGATCCATAGACTTGAAAGGCGTCTACAAATCCTGAAGACAAAAAGTTAATGAACTTGTTACCTCCAGTGATCTTTCAATATAGAAAAATGTAAGTTGTTCTATCCGGATCCTTTCCTGAAGATAAAAATGATGCAAATACAGTATGTGCAGCTCGTGCAACTTTTCCAGTATGATGCCTCATGTATCTCATCAATTTCTACCAAGAAATCACACTTAACCTTATCGTGTCAATTTGTCACACAAATATTTTGTCGCATAGAACTATTAAAATCCGCTGTCAAGAAGATAACAGCAGTAACATTAGCCAAAAGCAGATGTCAAAAGGATACAAGAACATGGTTAGAATCACCAAGTTGGTGAATGCTTGTAAGCAATATGGTCAATACAAGTTGGAATAACGCGGAGGTAGAGCAAAATCCTAGCAGTCAGCACCTCTTCTGCAGCCCAGGGATATTTCTTCTTTACATATCCTTCGGTCAAACAATAGCACTGTAATTAGTGACAGCAATAACCAAACGAGGCCTAATATATGTACTAAAAGACAACATACTCCTAACCCTCTCAGAGATGGTCCTGTTCATTCTTTCAGCCACTCCATTATGTTGAGGAGTACAAGGAATCGTCTTCTCATGTCTAATCTCATACTTGCTACAATATTCATCAAACTCAGCAGAACAATATTCACTACCATTATCACTTCTAAGACATTTTAAGAGCTTGCCGGTTTCTCTTTCAACCAATGCATGAAAATTCTTAAAGATGCCAAAAACATCACTTTTATTTTTCATGTCATAAGCCCACACATTCTTAGAAGTATCATCAATAAAAGTGACAAAATAAATAAAACCGCCAAAAGATTTTACCTCCATAGGCCCGCACACATCAGAGTGTATCAACTCCAGAACTTCTGAGTTCCTTATACTTGTGCTTGCAAAGGATGTCCTACGTTGTTTCCCGACCAAACAATAATCACAAGGACTAATTGTGATATCCTTGACCTTGGGAAGGAGATTTAACTTCTTCAAAGTCTTTAGTCTTTTCTCATTCATATGTCCCAATTGATGGTGTCACAAATTAGCAGTGGAATCAAATGAAAAGATATTAACCTCCCTCGAACTAGACTCGTCTCAGTTTTGTACAAACTGCAACACTTCTTCCCTTTAGCAACAATAAGAGAACCTTTCACAAGTTTCCACACACCTTGTGCAAATTGTGAACCAAATCCTTCATCATCAAGTACTCCGGTTGACAATAAACTCAATCTCAAATCTGGAATATGTCTTGACATTTTTAAGCACCAATCTCTAACCCGTGTTTGCTACTATATGCACATCTCCAAGTCCCACAATTTTGGAAGTATCATTATTTCCCATCTTCACTATACCCAAATCTGAAGATTCATAGGTAGCAAAGAAATTTCTGCTTGGAGTTGCATGAAATGATGCTCCTGAGTCAACGACCCAACTAGCATCACAATTAGCCATCAAACAATCATTCCCATAATCAGAAAGAATCACCCTGTCATCATGCAGAACATTAGTGTTCGTTTCTCCTTAATCCTTGTTGTCCCTATTTTTCAAGTCTTTCTTGAACTTCCAACAATCCTTCTTCATATGACCTGTCTTGTCCCAATAATAATACTTCAAGTGCTTCCTGGATTTAGACCTTCCTCGACTCTTGTCCCTTTTGTCTGTGTCTCTATTTCTCGATCTACCTCTTGCCTCTTCTGACACTAATGCATGAGACCCTAAAGTAGGTAGAGATTTTTCTTCTCACATCCTCATTCAGTAAACTTCTTATTACCATGTCCATTGTGAGTTTTCCATCCGGAGCAGCATTGCTCAAAGACATCACCAATGTTTCCCAACTCTCTGGCAAAGTGTTGAGGAGCAGGATAGCTTGTCATGCCTCATCTAGAGTCATCTTCATCCTGGTAAGTTGAGTAATAATACTCTTTATCTTATTGAGATGCTCATTTATGTCAGTTCCATCTTTATACCTCAAATTCACCAATTTTTTTATCAAAAGGGTCTTATTGCTAGCAGTATTCCTCTCATAAACTTCTTGGAGTTTATCCCATATTGTTTTTGAGGACATCAATTCAGAAACATGATGATACACAACTTTATTTACCCATTGTCTCAAATAGGCCATAGCCTTCCTATCCAATTTATTCCAGTCTATTTCAGTCACCTCTGCAGGTTTCTCACCAGTGATAGGTTCATACAAATCTTTGGAATATAGATGATCAATCATCTTTCCTTTCTAATTGTGCTAGTTACTCGGCCCCTTAAGAGATATTATCTTAACATACTTCCCATCAACCATCTTGTTGAAATATAAATCACAAACACACCAACTAGGCTCTTAGAAATTTCGACGAACATTTGGTGGGCATCAAATATTAACAACCAAAACTTGCAAACAACCTGGCTCTGATACCACTTATTGAGATTAACCAAACACACTAAATACAAATCCCCTATTTCAACACATAAGGATGAGAAGTACCAAGCAAATAGAGA